>CBVK0100231074.1:0-17683 GCA_900067695.1 Picea abies | reverse complement strand
ACCTGGGTGCATGCAGTTTTATGGGGGAAAATCCATCGTTGTGGGGGTTCACTCACCATTCTTTCCATCCTTTTCCCCATTCACTCACGCACTGAGCAGACAGGTAGTCAACCATTTTCCTTCATTTTTGAACCCTTTTCCATTGTGAACCTCTATAACTTGCGCGCATTGGTATTTTGTTGAGTCGTACCCTGCCTTACCCAAGTTTTGTTGTTTCCCTTCACCCTTTCTCATTTGTCTTAGGCGCTGGACAAAAGAAGCAGGTTGTTAGGCCTATGGTTTTGAAGAGGTGGGTTTCCAGGTCCATGGATTGAAAAAGTAGGTTGTCAGGCCTATGGTTTTGAAGAGGTGGGTTTCCAGGTCCGTGGATTGAAAAAGCAGGTTGTCAGGCCTGTGAGTATCTCTTTCTAGGTGAGAGAGATTGTTTGAGAAGTGATTTATCCTGGAGGGAGTCCAGCAACAACTATAGAGCTATGAGAATTCCTGATTCATCATGTTGCTGAAGCCCTGGAAGGGAAGTGGAGCAGTCGATGGACTATGAACCAATGAAGGTGTATGTTTTTGGGGTGGGACAGGAATGTGGGAAATGAGAGTCTATGAGTGGTGGGCATAAGTAGGCTCATTGGAGGGAATCCTTCCTATTGCATTGTGCACTTCCTATTGCATTGTGCAAATTTCCATAGTCTCAGCCTAGCCTAGGATTTCCTTTACCCTGGGTATAGTTTAGTCCTAGGTCAGGGGTGACCCACTACTGATAGATTGGAGCAACATGGTCTAAGGCTGGGATATTCGTGGAAGGTTTGCACGCAGTGGGTGGCTTTCATAAAATGATAAGTACCAATTCTATGTCAATTTTACATGATGTGTTTAAGTACATGTCTGAAGTTTATATTTATCAAAATTACCTTTGTCTATTGCATGTATGTGTTTACTTTCACTTCCACATGAATTTGTGTATGAGAAGAATGTTTATATCTGTTAAATTGCATTAGATATATATATGTATATCAGAGCATGAAAGTTTTTAAGTGGCATGACCCAACCTAGAAGGCTGGGTATGTTACAAAAACATAAAGTACGAAAAACAGATGACACGACTGTGGTCCTGGCATAAGTCCAATTATGCCCTAGTAATAAATCATAGTCAAGGGGCGCATCAACCACCTTGACATCCACCTCCACATCAACCACCTTGACATCCACCTCCACTGTCTTTCCACCTAACTGGACCAGAAGGCAGGAAGAATTCCATGGGGTCAGAAAGAACGACCATCAAATGCAGTCAACATAGTCGTATATTGAGAGAGATTTGGAGAGCCAATGGCTTTCCAATAGGTTAGGGACATCACGCACGTTGCAACGCCTTCATCAATAACAATGTGTTTCATGGTATATTTTGTGTAATCCACATGGAATTGAAAGGCCACGTGGTAAGGCAAGAGAGGCTTAACATCCATGACATCAAACTTGATAACCTTTGAGCCACATGGGTCTAGAGCTCCTAACGTATATAAGAAAGAGTTCCTCTATGAAGGACACATATTGAGCACCTCCAAAGCCAACATCGCATAAGGGGTTTTACCCAGATGTTAGACAATTGAATAATTTTGGGCAGCTATAGCATTAGGATTTTAGGTAGAGAGTTTCAGTACTCCTTTCAGAATACGGGGCAGAGGCTCTAGTTTTTCAATATGCAAAGGTGTTTCTGGAGGAGGGGGAGACTCTGGACCTGCAACAGTCATGATATTGAGTGGCTACATCAATTTGAGACTTAACCATATTAAGACATAGACAGTCACCTTCATGCGCTGAGGGGGTTTTGATTCCCACTCGACACATTTTCAGCATTAGAGGAGCTCAAAGCCATGTGTTGATTATGCGGAAATGGATTGGTCAACATAACAGGCGGTTGAGATAAGAGCCTCGAGGCTTCCTCAAGATTGGGGCATAAGTGGGTAAGGTGATTATCTTTACAAAGTTTACATTGAAACTTCACCTTCTTCTTTTCTTTCTTGCCCTCACCAACATTGTTATTCGATCTATCATTGTTAGCATTTTCCTTGGTTTTGTTATTATTTCTTCCACTCTTATGATTATTACCTCGTCCTTTCTTTCTATTCCCTCCTGGTTGTTGGTTACCATCTAGGGTCATAATTTGACCTTGGCGCGTTAGGAAGAATTTCATATAACATCCCAAATTGAGCATATATGAGGTCCAACTGTTGGGATTTGAAAATAAATTCTTTCTCAAATGTTACCCTAGATGTAGAAACATCCTTCGAAATATAAGACAATAGGGATTTAAGGAACCGCTCCAACAGAAACTCTAGAGGAATGTAAGCTTTAATCAACCTCTTCCATCTACACCACCCTTGGATATGGTCTAAGATATGTGTGGCCTTATCCTGGCGGAAGGCCGAAAAAAGTTCTATGTTGGCATCATAACGAGCCGACAACTGGAAGTGGTTGAGAAACAGCAAAATCATCTGATTAAAATTTATGTATGTTCCCCCTAGTAGCTCAATGTACCATTTCACTGCAACCCCCGTGAGGGTGCGTTGAAACAGTCTCAAACGAATAGAATCATCATTAAGGGAATTTGATGAGCACCAAAGATTAAAAGTAGTAATGTGATCACCTAGATCCTCGCCAGTCTTGCCCTCAAATTTCAGAATGTATGAAGGAAGCTTGGTGGGGATGGGGGGCCATGACAGATAGTGATGAACTAGTTCATTCATTAATCTCGAAAAATCTGGAAAATCAATCATGGCCAGAAAAGGGAGTCGGGGTTGCGACATTTGAGCCCATGCTCCCGGGAAAGATTGATGTTGAGGGATTGCATCCCATCCAAAGTTCTGGTATGCACCATGACCCTGTCCAAGAGTATAATATCCTCCTCCAAATTGATTCATAAGAGGTTTTGTGGGCACCATACCTATAGGAATGTTATAATGAGGGTTATAAACATTTCTCCCAGCTAGAGGATCTCCAGGATGGTGGTTTCCCATAGTATGAAACTGACTCCCCCCGGGTGGAAATCTAGAGGATAGAGGTGGATTCTTCATACCAAATGAGTTGGTCAGAATCGGTATGGAGGAAGAAGGGGGAAAGGATGGAACATAGGCAGAAGATTGTCCTCTCAGTTGATTACTCCATCTAGGAGCATTAAGTCTAGGATTAGACGTGAAATAAAATGGAGGTTAACCCCCAACCATAGGATTCATTTGGGAAATTTGACTTCCACCAAATGTGAGAGGAATATGAGGGGGGGGCATGTCCCCAGGTCCAATACTAGGATTTGTATTAGTCACTGGAATGGAGGATGAAAATTGCGATGTTAGATTTGGAATGCCATAAGAGAAAGGGTTAGAGGCCAAAGGTATGGAATGATAATTATATTCAGGTGAATGAAAAAGAGACCCAAAAGGGTTTGTTACTATATGTCAAGTAGCAACCACAGGATGGATATGATTAATGACGGGAACCTACAGTACTACAACCTTCGCATCTAGAGGATTCGAAGGAACCCCATTGACTACAATAGGTATAGGATTCGAAGTAATCTCGGTGTCATTCGGCCTCGAATTAGTACTCATACTTTTATAGTCAGAATTCTGATAGGTGGAGGTTTGTGTACCACATTTGATAAATTTGTGCCTCTTAGAGGGAAAAGACTCAAGGTGCGGTGGTAACTTCAACAAATGGTGAGATTTGCGAGGAAGTTTTTCTAGATCCACGATGACTCAAAACTTGAGATATAAAAACAAAATCCTGGGTCCAACTAACAATCAAAGAGCACACCAAAATAAACAAAAAAGACAAATGCACACAAACAATATATAGTAGCTGAAAAGGGGCCTCCCTCACTAGAGTAGGCATGCCTCGCCCAAGAGGGACCTGAGACTCCCTTCAAAATATTGTATGTATCAGAATCATTTATAAGAACCCTCATGGGATTAATAACGCAGTTGATCAGATCCCCCCAGAGAGGTAATCCTCCATAAAGGTTGTGTGTTTTCCGACCCTTATCTGACTCAAGATACCTGCAGAATAACCCCTTCAAGTAACCTATGTGGTTACCTATGTCAAGCAACTAAAGCCACCATTATATAACCAATGCACAGTCAAACAGTCGTAAGTCAGGTCCACCGTATGGGCAGGGTAACAAAGCCAAAAATCTTGAAAGCACTGCCTCTCATAGAGGTAAATGTACTAGAAAGACCCCTAAATATGAATAGATCCCTAGAAATATCTCTGATGCTAAGAAGGTATTAGAGGGATATCTCTGCAACCAACTTCACGCGACCTCATGCTTAACTCTGGGGTGAGCAGATCATCCTAAAGACACTAATTACACAATGGATTTCACCACTCCCTGGTCAGACACATATGTTAAGTTTAATAGACTTGGATAAGCTTACTCACAAAATCCTTTTCCAAGGCACTATATCCTATTCTTGTTTGTGTACTCTAGAAAATAAAATATTTTCTAATCAATTTTAATTAATCAACATTACTTTTAATGGATTTGTTTACTCAGAAGATGTGGTCATGAAAATAATGATGTTATGACTCAGCATATAAAAATAAATGAATACAAATAAAGTGATAAGTCCCAATTCTCAAAAGATGATAAGCTTTTCAAATGAAAATTTCAATTCAACTCTGCAATTTCAATAAGATGCAATCTTTCCATATGTATCAAGATAAATACTAAAAACCCAAAAAGAGAAAATGCTAAAATGAAAAATGTATATTTTTGTATTTTCAATAAAAAGAAATGAAAATTCAAGGACTAAATAGCAACTTGATATAAATATCCTACTACAAGAAAAAAGAGACAATCCAAGAAGGATACCAAGAAGTGAACACTCAAACCAATATGCAAGGAAAACCAATGAAAAAGATGATAAGAAAGAAAAACCGCCTGAAAATTCAACCAAAAAAAGGTTTCCTATCACTTTGTAGGCACTCAATAACAAGGACAGAGACCCAAGAAGACTCAGCAACCATCAAAACTCACCCAACAAACACCAAGCTCAAACATAAAGCCTAAAAAGTTGATGTACGTGACTGTTTAAGGAAAACTCGCATATGTACTTTCTCTATAAAAGGACAACTTACGTATGTACGCGTCTATCATGGGAAAACCTGCATATATGTATTAAAACATTGTTAGGGCAAGGATTAATCCAAGAAACTCAGATACAAAGTAAAAATAGGATGTCAAGCAATCAAGTGACAAGAAAACTCAGGCTAACAAAGAGAAACTGAAGGAGAAAAATGCTCCAAACCCCAAAATAGAAGATTCAATCTCTAGTATGGTCGCCAATTTTGTTACGAGGAAAATTACTCTATGGCATGGGGTAAATCACAAAAGACGGAATGACTATAGAAATCAACTATAATCCCAAGTATGTTATATAAATTAAAATGATAGCAAGACAATATAAAGAGACTACCTCGTCCGGACGTTCGATGAAGACCACCGTTGAGCACGCAACTCAAAGATTTATGCCCACAACTTGTCTTCAACAACCAAGATACACAAGCATATGGTGATAATATATAAGGTTATCACATACAATAGCATAATCCATTAACATTCATAACAAATACACCCGTGGAATAATAATTCAAATATTTTCAAGATATCAATTGGACAAGAAAATAGTATTTCTATTAAAATATCATCAACATAAGTGTATAAGTGACAAATTTCCATGTCGACACATCTAATAAATGAGACGCTAAGTACCTTCCAGCTGGGCCTCCACCACTTCAATCCTCCACCAGGGTAAACCACACTAGATGAAATGACTGTGGAAATCAACTCTAATCCCATGTATACTATATAAGAAAATATGCTAACAAGACAAGATAAAGATCCTACCCCGTCCAGATGTTCTATGAAGTCCACCGTTGAGCACTTGACTCAAAGCAATACACATGCGACTTGTCCTCAACAACCAAGAAACACAAGCATATGGTGATAATATATAAATTTAGCACATTCAATAGCATAATACATCAAAATTCATATAAAATATTCCCATGGAATAACAATTCAAATATTTTCAAGATATTAATTGGACGAGAAAATAGTATTTCTATTAAAATGTAATCAACAAAAGTTAATGAATTAAAAACTTCTGTGTCGGCACTGTTCATAATTGAGAAACTAAGTCCCTTAGAGCTGGGCCTCCACCACTTCAATCCTCCACCAAAGGAAATCTCATATAAGAGAGACAATGAGGCTCTCCATCAAAGAGGGAAGAGCTTGGGGGCTGAACAATGTGTTCAGACTTTAAAGGACAAAGGGATGAAAACTCAATGTGAAGTGAAAATTTCTCCAGAGTATCTTTGCTCTCAAAAGTTGAGTTCTCTCCTTCTCCATGGCTTGGATATGGCCCAATTTATAGCCTTCAAATGAAACTAAAGGGATGATTCAGAACATTTCCAGTATATGGAAGGTCAAGGATCATGGATCTCGTGATGTGACATGGAAACTTGACACAATTTTTAATTTTGGGAACAAAACCCAATGTACACGAGTTGTAATGGTGCAACCTATATATACACATGCTGTATAATTGTTAGGGTACGTATAAGTGGAAAATATGATTTTTTAGCTCTGGGAAGTGCAAAAGGGGACTTCAAGTCTGCATAGGGAAATGGAAAGGCCTTCTGATAAAGTTTCATGGGGTGAGGAAAATCTTGCTATAACACTCCTGTAACTTCCTGAGAGACTAGACTAGGTGGAATTTTACTCCCGTAACTGTTGGTGTGTGTCTAGATCACTCTAGACCACCACTATGGTGCATCGGCTTCTCCTCTAGTGCGAATTAGTTGAGTTATACAAATTATATCATGTGTAAATTATCATTCATTCATTTGGTTAATGAGAATTCTTCCATTCTTTCTCTACTGCTTCTCTTTTCTCATATTTTCTCTGCAAACTATGTATGTCATTTTATATCTAGATCTATTCTATGCATGTTCAACACATTTACAAGAAGTAGGGAAAATCACTTATGTACCATACACTAACTAGTATGGTGAAGTTCCAATTGACTTTTTAAGGCTGATTATGTCTTCCCACAATGCAAACATGAACTTTTTATGCCAAGCCTTTTTGTTCTCCTACAGTAATTTCTTGATGATCCTTATTAAAATTTTGTTTGATGACTTAGCCAATCCATTACCTTGAAGGTAATAGGATATAGAATGAATGAGCATTATGTTATAGTCTTCAAAAATTTGATTGTTTTCTTAGATTTAAAAATTGTTGTGTTGTCAGTCATGATTCTCCTAGGACAACCAAACCTGGAAAACATGTTGTTTTCTAAAAATTGAATAATCACAACATCAGTTCCTTGTCTAGTTGGTACAACCTTAATCCATTTGGTAAAATAGTCTATAGAAGTCAATATAAACTTATGCTAACCTGAAGATGTTGGATGGATATCACCAATGAAGTCAAGACCCCACTACTGGAAGGGTGCCTCCACTGAAACAAGCTTGAAAGGAAATGGAAACAACTTCCTCTTTCCTTCAAAAATTTGGCATTCATGACAAGCTGTCACTACTTTATACACATATGAAAATATTGTTGGGCAATAGAAACATGCTCTAAGAATTTTGTTCACAGTAGTCTTCTAGTAGTGATGTCCTCCACAATCACCCTGATGAAATTCTTTCATAGTCTGTTGTGCTTCATCTTCCAATAGACAATTTAATAAAACTCCTCCTAGATCCTTCCAATACAAAAAACCATCTATGATATAAAAAATGTTGCTTTCAATTTCAAAAATATGGCCTTAGTCTTGCTCAACTCTGGCGGGGCTTGTAAATTTTACAAAATATAAATTATATCACTATACCATGGAGATAAAAGTAAATTTTGAGATACCTGAGGTGCTGGTTCTACATCCATATTGTCTGAAAGGTATGGAATGAAATTGATTCCCATGATATCAAAATTCAACTGAGCCATCAATTTTTCTAGTCCTTGACCTTTGACCAAATTTGTTGGCTTTATCTCTAGATCATACTCCAACAGAACTACAATCCATTTCCCTCTTCAACGTTCAGGATCGGGATGAGTTAAAATGTCTTTGACTGCGCTATTAGGAACAAAAGAAATAACATGAGAATGAAAGATATAAACCTTGAACTCCTGCAATGCCTTCACCAGTGCATAGGATTCATTTTCCATGATGTTATAGTTAAATGTTGAATCCCTTAATTCTTTTTCTATAAAAGGCAATATCCTGTTCCAAATTTTGATCATTTTTTTGCAACAAGACTCCTGCAATAGTATGTTCTGAGGCAAAGGAAAATATCATAAAATATTTTGAATAGTTTGGGATAACTAATGTTGGTGCTTCAGTCGGTGCTCTTTTTATGTCATCAAATGACCCTTTTTCTTCAGCTGTCCATTTAACTTGATTATCTTTTCTCAACATATGGGTAATAAACTTGACAGTTTCAAAAACGTTTGGCATAAACCTTCTTAGGAAGTTCACCCTTCCAAGAAAGGATTGCACTTCCTTTTTATTCCTTGGAGTGTCTATTTTCTGAATTGCTGCTACTCTGCTTGGATCTATTTTGATTCCCTCTTTTGATATCACAATGCTTAACAGTTTCCCTTCTCACATTGAAAAATTTGATTTCTTTGGATTCAAGGAAATACCAAACCTCCTGCACTTTTGAAAAAATTGTTTCAAATGTTTCAAATGATCATCATTAGAGTTGGAAAAAACTGTAATATCATCCAAATATATAACAATGAATGTATCCCTTTCTTCTACAAAGGCTATATCCATAGCCCGTTGAAATGTTCCTCTTGTGTTCATCAACAAAAATGGCATCTTTGCATACATGAACGTTCCCTAAGGTGTGGTAAAAGATGTATTTTATTGATCCTCTGAATGCACCATAATTTGATTATACCCTAAATATCCATCCAACATTGACATTTTTTATGATCCCGCAACTTTCTGCAAGATATAATCCATCTTTGGGAGAGGATAGTTGTATTTCAAAGACACCCGATTTAGATTCCTGAAATCTACACAGAGTCTGATTTCTCCATTCTTCTTCTTGAAATGAACTAGGTTAGCCAACCATTTAGAAAACCTCAATGAAACAATAATCTTTGCATCAAACAATTTCTTCACTTCTTTCTCAATTAAAGGCAGGAGCAATGTATTTATCCTTCTTAGCTTTTGTTTGAAGGGTTTCTGATATTCTTTGATTGGGATTGTATGTTGGGCGATGCGTGTATCATATAATTTTAGTTCCCCATAGCTCCATGCAAGCACATAAGAGAATTCCTTAATCAATTTAAGATACCTTTCTCTATTTTCAGGGGTTAAAGACTTAAACAAGTTGATGAATTTTGGTTCATTTTCAGTTTCAATGTTGCAGTCGTCTGCCTCACTATCATATTCTTTTCCACATCATTATTACCAAAAGTATTCTCAAGAGGAACCAGACCTTTTGGGATGCAATTATTTTTCAACTGAATTATCTCCTTTCCAACTATAACATTCTGATAGTCCTGTGAATTTGGATTCAAACCTGCATTCTCCTCTTCAACAAACATATTTTCTTCATCAATATGTGTGTTTTCAAATTCATATGACATTTGAAGGAACCTAATGAATTTTTGATCATCTTCAAAGACCTGCCAGTATTTGATATTGTCGACGACTGATGGCCTTTGTTTGATTTCAATATCATACTTCTTATTTGGATGAATAGGAATTTTGAGAACATCGGCTGAGGTATATAAAGCATCAGCAATCATATTCTTCCCCCTTGGTATCAATGATATACCATACTCTGTGAATCCTTCCAAATAAATAAAACAATACATTCTTGTATGCCCTCATTCTGGGGTGTTTGGTCTGATAAATGGCCTTAAATTGATTAATTACTAGCTCAAAATAACCATGCACAACTATTCTCTTAGACCTCAAGTCTTTCAAAGTATTTAGTCCCAAAATTAAAGCCTCATATTCAACTACATTGTTTGTACAATCAAAAGACAACTTAAAAGAATAGAGTTTTGAAGCACCTTTTGAAGGGACAATCCAAACACCTGCCCCGACTCTTTCTTTAATGACAGCTCCATAAAAATCCATGTTCCATAGCCCATCATCTTCATCATCTTCTTGATCTAAACTGAGTTCTTCCTGCAACTGTTCACCTTTCTTTTCTAGAATTTTAGGTTCATTATTGTCCTCCTCTTCAAAACAAAGATCATTATAAAAAATGGAAGCCCCGATATCATTGTCAAAAACATAAATAGGGTGATTATTAGGCCTATCTGGACTACTTACCATGTATTCCAATTGTGTTTCTCTGTACAGTCTCCTTTGTTTCCCAAACACTGGAATTATTGCATATGACATGTCCATTTGCAAGGTACCCTTTAATTTTTCTTCCCAAGACCTAGATAATAACATCCCAAATTTAGGTGGAATATGATCAACCACCACATCCATAAAAACACTTTTATATGGGATCTGAGTTAAGATAAAAAAAAGATATTTAATCAACCCCAAGCATTTAACCTTCCTTGAATAAAATGAAAATAGATCTTTATATGTCCTTGTGACATCTAATCAAATATTTTCCATAACCACCTTTGGCATCAAATTGTGGGATGCCCCGGAATCTAACATTGCATTATGTAGGGTCATATCATGAAAATTGAGACTGATGTAAAAAGGAGGTACTTCATCATTATCATTGTCTGCCTCAACTCGAGGACCAAAAAGGAAACTAGAATGATCATCATGAATATTTAGAGTGTCATATGTCTCTCCCATTTTCAACATATTCATAATATGACCTCTATATTAAGTATTATTTATAAGTTCATTAAAATGGATTGACAATTTTAGCTTAGAGATTTCACTTTCAAGATTAAAAGGAGACTGAGACTTTTCTACCTCTTTGATGTTAACATGCTTATTTCCATCTTGAGCTTTATTTGGAGCATCATCTTTTGGAATATATTTCTCTGGCATGTATTTCCTTGGAGGATCCTTCCTCTTTTGACTGGTAGAGGGTTGATCAACTTGAACTTTATTTGGATTGACCACTACATTTTTTTTATTTCTGAGATTGTATTGTTTCTGAAATTCAAAAATAACATTTTGATACCCCTGTCTATATTATTCTAAATCCATCAACAAGACATTATCTTGTTCTTGCATAAACATGTCATGATCTTCTTTAGTCAAATAGACTTCAAAATCATCTTCATAAAAAATATGGATCTGAGCTTCAGATTGTTCAATAAAATATTCAACGTAATTTTCTTGAAATGGAGGTCTGATTTATCAGTTTCCTTGATTTCTTTGATCTCGTTGTCTCACTTGAGGAACTGGAGGTCTCCTGGAAGTTTGGATTTCTTATTTGAGGTTCTTTTATTTCTCCAGTAACAACTCTTTTATCCAAAGTAAACTTTACTACTAACCTATCCATAGTTTTCACCATGATATCTAACTTTGCATCTGAAGATTGAGAGGATGAAAGATAATTTTCTTCTTTAACTTTATTTTTCTCAGTTTCAATTTTATTTTTATTTTTCCAGATGCCATTAAATTCACTTCTACCTCTCTAGCATCATTCATCATATAAAATAAAGTGGAATATCTTCTCTCTCTTAGCAACAAATCAAAATCACTACTAAAAGCATCAACATAGTGCAATTGAGTAGCTCCAAGAGGGGGTTTAACTTGGTCTAGGATTGAATTGTACACCTTCATGAACCTAGTAGAAAATTCTTGCACTGTCTCAGCAGGATCTCTTTTTAAACTGTTGAACTGTGTCAATAGTTTCAATGGATTTTTCTTATTTTCCCATTTTCTAAGAAAAACTTGTTCAAAACCCAAAAAATCAGGAATACTTCCTATTGCAAGTCCCTTGAACTATTTCTTGACTTCTCCAAAAAAAAAATTGTGCAAATAGTCTCATCTTAGCATATTCATGGTCAACCTCTTCTAAATCAATTAAATCATTAAATCTATCTAAATGTTGTTGTGCTATGATATCTCCTTTTTCACTATATGTTTTAATTCTTTCAGAATAGTTTTGGGGTAAGTCATTTAGTTGAGTAGGGAGAACAAGAGGGGAAAACCTAGCAGCCATAACTCTAATAGGAATCTGACTTGGAGTTGAAACCTAGCTTGAAACTGAAGCCTTTGGAGAACTGACACTAGCCTTTGGGGAATTTATAAAAGGAGCAATAGGAAATAAATACTTAAACTTGTTTATATCAAACATTGTTTTACTTAAATTTGATTTTGACTTGGTTCCAATAAGAGATTTATGAAATTTTAAAACAAAAGGAACATCTTCAAGACTTTTTACTTCATCTTTTGGCAAGGAAAAAGTTCTTTCTAAGAAAATGGTATGTGATTCAGATGACTTCTTATGACTTTTTAGAATAATCTTCTCAGGATCAAAAGCAACTTTTGGAGGATTTGGATCTAGATACTTCCTTGTATAAATCTTCTTGGGAGCCAAAAGTTTCAGTGGGGTCACCTTTTTCAACTAATCTTGACAATGTAATCGCTAGGGTAAAATTATACAACCAAATTCTGTGTCTGACTCTCTGTCTACCCTTAGGAATTAGATCTGAATCTTTGTCATTCTTATCTAGGGAAGATTTCACCTTTGCTTCCCGACAATGACACCAAAATGTTATCACACTATAATTTTCCTTGGCTATGGAATAAAAACCCAGAGGTAACCACAATCTAACTTGAAGATTGGAAGCTAGCCCTTCCAACCCAGAGAGGGCTCTCTCTGATAGATTATCCATAGGAAGGAGTGGTTATTTAATAAACACAATGGATAGATCTTGAATTGGGTGAGGTTTTCAAAATATGGTGGAAGGGTTGAGTGAAACACCCATTGGGCATGGAGTCATAATAAATGGATGTCAAATCAAAGCTTTCAAAACTGGTTAATATGAACGAAGGAACTTCAAAGGATAGGTATCTAGTAATATGTCAGTCATCATAGCTATTGTAGTATGGTGGTGAGAAGAAATTAACACATCAATTATAATAGAGCACCTACCAGTAGATGAATTTTGTTACAATATCATAATATTAATACAAGAAGTTGAATGTGAGATAAAGAGCATCAACGATGAATTATATATCTATAATAATTCATTCAAAATAGAGGAATGAACATAATGATGAACAATATGGAAAACATTCACAAATAAAACACACTGCAGATTACCAGCACACGAATCTCTGAGACAAAATGTCTAAGAATTTCTTCTCAAAATCTTTTCATTAACACTAAAAAACATATACAACAACCAAAGAGTATTTTTCCTCAAGTCCCCAACCCCTTCACCCTCGTTTCCTTCACCATATATAGAATTACATTACATTCTAACTCAACAAAGTCAAAATCTTTAGGGTTTCTCATTCTAGAAGGATTTGCAACTGATTACTAACTATTTGCTAACTAATTTCCATAGACTCCTATATTTTAGGGTTTAAATTCTTGACTAACTCATACAACCATAACATATTTTGATTCCATATATTTAATGGAAAAATAGTTTATCTTTCAATCCTGATGATGACTTGACAAAATCATCACATATGGTCATTGAATATGCTTTGATATGGGTTGACTGTGTGGTTTTGCAGCAACCAGGAGACTTGTTGCGAAATTTTCGTTTTCAATAGTTTCATCAAAAATATGGTAAAGTTTATATGAAATATTTGTTCCTACTACCGATGTTGAAAAACTTCTCCAGGATTGATCCAACATCTCCAAAACTTGAGCTGACATCAAAAAACCAAAACATGATATCTATTGAATATTTCCAAATCATTCCACTGCCACTTGAGCTAGCATATCCAGATTCTTCCTTGCAGTTTTTTCCTTATTCAACCTATCCTTTTACTGTAATGTTATATTATGTATGTATAGGTTTTTTACTTATCTGTGTAGGGGAAAATATATATTAACCATCCTCATGTTGTTTTCCAAGGCTCCTTCACACAAATCCAAGTGTTCTGCTATCTTTCTCTTTATTTGTTTGTTTTCTTCCCTCAGTTGTATAATCACAACCTGAGCTTCTTTTAATTGTTTCCTTAGTCTATTAATTGTCATTGTATCTTCTTCCGAAGGAGATTGAACTTCAACAACTTCTTCAACCACACACTGAACATGAATCTCATATTTTGTCTCTTCAACATGCATTTGTCTCCTTGTTGTTGATCTAGTCACATGTCTACTAGGTTTTTCTTTGTCAAGTACTTCTGGACTAAACATCACTTTTTTACCTAGTGGAGGTTATACTTCCAAAATATCCTCAGCTTCATGACATAGAGATTCCTCATCTACAGGAATCAATTTCTTCACAACTGACCTAGTTAGGGGTCTCTTGGGTTTTCCCATTTCGGCTGCTTCAGGAGTGAAAATAATATTTTTCCTTTCATCTTTCCTTTTTTGCTGTCATGGTTTTCTTCAATTTTTTCATTTGTATTTATACCCTTTTCCTTCTCCTTGGATCCTTTGCTGAGAGAAATTATGGTCGTAGTCTCAAGGGTTTCAATTACAACAAGTTGTTGTTCTTTTTTATTTCCTCTTTCACTTTTTAAACTACTATAATTTTCTTTATCATTTGTGGAAGGGGTACTTCCCTTAAAAGGTGGAGAAATAATGGCCTCTACACAAAAACTTTCTATGGACAAAAAGGAACCCCATTCTCCATTTGTTTTCCTAATCTCCTCTAGGACTAAAAGTTTGAGGTACTTCCCTTAAAAGGTGGAGAAATAATGGCCTCTACACAAAAACTTGATATGGACAAAAAGGAACCCCATTCTCCATTTGTTTTCCTAATCTCCTCAAGGACTAAAAGTTTGATAAGGCTAAAATGAAAGAGACTAGGTTCAACTTGCTTAGACTTTGCTTGTACTTTTTCAGCCTCTTCCCCAAGCTTCTACAAAGATAATATTCAAGATTCATATATTTCTTACCTGTGAAATGCATGAGTAGTCTGATATGGTACAGGTACACCATGTTGAAATTCCCCTCACAAGTGAAATATCTTTGGATTACTCGTAGTAGCTTGTCATGGTGTTATATTATATGGTTCCTTGGCACCCCTTTCGACAGGTTTTTGTTCTAATATTATGGATTAAAATAATCATTACAGTATGAAGAATCCAAGGCCATCCCCTTAAACCACTTCTCACCTTGCAGGAGCATTTATGAAATTGTTGCAATTGTCTGCTATGTGACCTGAAATTCCAGTGATCAAACTCTTGCTTTGAATCCATAAAAATTCAAGGAAAATTGCTTGGCTACCTCCATGTGACCTCCCTACAAATTTTCACAGAAGGTGAGGAATCCCACTATTTGAAAATATTCTCTGAAGATGGGATTTAAATCCATCAATTGCAGACCCTGGGTTCGAACCTCACTATATCACCTCCCTTGTATATTTTCTTCTTTTGCTTGTCATGCTTGTAGTGTTCCATGGATGTTGGTGTAGAGTGATATGATGCTAGTGGGCATAGGGGGTAGCAATATTTAAACAATGTGGAGAAAATCCTAGAGGGTTATGATTTATTTAAGAGATAGGTCTTTAGCAGCAAGGAATTTCGCAACAAACTGGACAAAAATTTTGTAGCAGACAAGAATTTAGTAGCAGATAAAGATAAAAAAGTTTTGATGGCATATAGGGTTAAAGAAACTGAGAAATATATAGCAGAAAACAGATATTCAATGGTGTCCAAGGATGATACAAGGCTGTAGCATTTCATAGTAGACTAAACTTTCACAACAAATGGGTATTTTCGCATCAAACTACAATTTCTCAACAAACCAGAGTTTTGATGATTTTAAAAAGAAAATAGCCCATAACCCTATAAACCCAATTGACAAGGAAAAAAATGACTCCCATGATTTTCTGACCATTATGGAGATAGGGTATTTCTGCAGTGATTTGACATTAACAGTTAGTCACTGCGAAATGCTAGGAGGTTCTGCAGCAAAATTTAAATTGATTGGTTACAAGTCCCTTAAAGGTACAATTTGGATTGGAAAGCCTAAGTAATATTTTGTACATGTGATATCATGATCCCATGACTCTTTTAAAGACATGATGTAATAACTTTAAGACTCACCCTTTTCAAATGATGACAAAGGACTATGGGATAACAATGTGACAAACTGAATTGACCTTGAACAAGACTAACCACTCACCTATGCCTTGAGATGATGCTATAATTACCTTAGACATGACTCAACTAAACCCAAACTTGATTCATAAGTGAATGAACCCAAAACAATTATCATGTAACACTAAACCTAATACCTTCACACATCATCTTTAAAGACGAAGACATGACCATAAGACTCAATAGTAAACAAAACAAAATGTTTTGACTTTGTAAATTTACACATACTAACACAACTGAGATATGAGGAATCCAACCCTCAAGTACAAGACCCAGCTTGTAGACAAAACAAAATATATCCAACCTGTACCAGTAACCTCTCACAATATGTACCAATCAACCTGTAATATCAACCATGTACGTCAATCACTCACACAACATGTACAATCTCAAGTGCATCAACTATGCACAACACAACCTATCACAACAATCTGTCACATTAACCTGTCTCCTCTATCAAATTAGATATGATCCCATGGATCTCATGCTCATGATCACAATAGAAATACACAACATGAAGACCATATTCCAAATACCAACAAAAAAATACCAATTGTATCCCTAAACAAATCTGATATATGCAACAATATTGAACAACCAATACCATCTTAATATCTAAACCCTAGCTCACAAAACATACCTCAAAAAAGATGTCCCATATATATATCATAAATAAACTCCAACCATGCATTAAATATTATGCCAATATAACCAGCTATGAGCCAATACTAAAATTCAGTAGATCTTCCTTAGGTCAACTCTACCACGAGCCCTAAATTCCAAGAGGGCATCCAACATATTTACAAACCAAACCCTCAACCAGATTCATAGATTCAACACTACATATATGAAAACCATATCTTTTTCTTCTTGTAGCTATGGATCTATTACAGATCTGTTTCTGTAGCCATGATTATGTTGCCACGATTTTGTTGCTGCGATTCTGTTGTTGCGGTTCTTCTACCGTGATTATGTTGTTGCAGTTTTGTTGCCACTATTATGCTACCGCGGTTCTACTGCTGTGATTTTTCTGCCACGATTATGCTGTCGTGGTTTTGATGCCACGATTTTTTTTTCGTATTTTTCTTGTCGCGATTCTACTGCCACGGTTTTGTTGCCGTGATTCTATTGCCACAGATTTCCTACCATGATTTTTCTACTGCAATTTTTCTCTATCAATAATAGCTGCCCAAATAAACTTTCACAAATGGATAGTCAATTATGTTCAAAATTCATGCTCATAAGAGACCTTTTCTCTCTTATTTATACTCTCCAAGTAGCTTTCTCTAGGGGTTATCTTATAACCAACTTCCTTCTTTTAAGGCTAACCCACTTCTGACCACTTTTTCCACTTACAACCACTTTATCCAAAAATAGTAATCTCACTACTTCTAGTTGCAACTAATTTATTTTTAATTATTTTATTTTTGCAACAACTTAAC
>CBVK0100231071.1:0-13787 GCA_900067695.1 Picea abies | reverse complement strand
CATCAAAAGAGTACACCATATCACCCTCAAGCAAATGGAACAATGGAAGCATTTAATAAGATTCTAGAGAATGCACTGACAAAGATCTGCAATGTCAACAGGGATAATTGGGACTTGAAGATATCAACAGTATTATAGGCATACAAGACTACATGCCGTCACACACCATTCAGTTTGGTGTATAGACAAGAAGCAGTGGTGCCATTAGAATTTTTGGTACCTAGTCTGTGCGTAGCAGTCACTAACATGACATAATGAGGCGTAGTACAAGAAAGGCTAAGTCAACTGATGCTGATGGAAGAAGATATGATTCTAGCAGGATTTCACTAAGAAGTACAGAAAGAAAGGGACAAATATTGGCATGTCAGACATATTAAAAGGAAGAGTTTCAAGGAATGATACTTAGTCTTAGTGTAGGACAGTAAATTTCTTCAGCACCTCAAAAAATTTAGAATGCATTGGTTGGGACCATATGAAGTGAAGACTGTCACAGATGGAGGAGATATATAGTTGAAATATCTAGGAGGTACAAAAATCAAAGGAATGATCAATGGGAGTCAAATGAAGCTGTATAGTACAATTGACCTCCTAGTACTTAGACAACACCGCACAATGAAAAGTTAGGTAAAAAAAAGGATAAAAATAGAAACAATTCAGTGCACAGGGAGGGTCTCAACAAAATAGAATTGGGCAAATGGAACAGGGCGCTGCAAGAAAACCAAGGTTCAAAAACATGACACACACAAGATTAGTTAACGGGTAAAAAGGTACAGTGCGCATGAAACATAATGAAAAGGGGAAACCGTGACAAGTATCAGTGCGACACAACTGTCATTTCCTTGTCTTGCTATAAAGTCGAAAAGAGGGTTAAAATCGACCCATTGTGATTTTTGCTAAGGATAAAAATGTCGAGTCGAGAGGAAGAGTGATAGAGTGTGGATTTGCACTACCATTCGTCGAGTTGAGAGCTTGTAGTTTGAATTTAACCACCATGTCGCCACTGTGGGTTGGAGCACCAAGCATAACTAGATGAAGAACACAGAGTAGCACATGGGGACCACAAGGTGGAACCAGTGAGATGCCTGTAGTGGTGGATGTAGATGAAATCCACGCACTGGAGTACGAGCAAACCACAATACATGTGGAGGAGGAGAAATAACCCACACAGGAGCCCGAGCAGTTGGTAGAGGACATCGAACGGACGAAATCCGATGCATCCAGGGGAAAAGGGTCACAGGAAGTAGAACTGGCCATGGATTCCATGCAGTAGGGCTTGGAGTCGGAACCAAAGTAGAAAATGAAGAAATATGGTGGAGTATCATCCCTATAAGGGAAAAAGAAGCTGAGAGTAGACAACAATACACATGGCATGCAATGCACTCAGGCAGAGCTAATATAGTAATGAAAAAAATTCCCAACGAAGTGAAAACTAGGGATAACATGGTAGGAGGAGTCGACGACCTTAAATACTCCGACCATGATGTCTCAGATGCCACAAAGTTCCCATATTTGGCAGCATAGAGCTACCTAGAGAGAAAGGGAGAGGGCTCATCAAGAGCGCCACTGTTGGAGCCTGCACAGTGGATCCCGAGACTGTACAACACAAGTATCATGAACCTCATAGACATACCGCACTTCGGGCACGATAAATACATAAACAAATGTGTTAAACAATTGTTAACGATGGTTCACGAAGGCATCCTATGGATGGATAGGCCGATACCGATCAATTTTGACCTCATTGTAGAGATTATAGGGATACCCACAGATGGAGAGAAGCTAGACCAATACCTAGAAGACAAGACTAAGCGAAGTATGGCACAGAAAGGGGGAACACAGGTATCAGGATAAATGACATCAATGATCCTACGACATGATTTGCAACCATATTTCTTGGTTGTAAATTAATGCGCAAGTGATGAAAAGAAGAAGTGCCTACATGAGTAGTAGTAGTTGCGACACAATGTGCAAAGGGGAGCTCAATGAGTTGGGCCCCGTATCTACTCAAATAATTCCTTGAATATTTTAAGGATGCACAATATTGGGGATCTGAGTTCCATTACTCGTGGTTACTCATCCTCATTTCACTTATGGGGTGGCATGAACTGACATATACGATGTTCCTGACAAGGACATGCAAATGTGGCGCAATGTGCTACACATCGCTGCAAAGTACAATAGATCCCAAGGTCAATAAAGTCAACAATGACGTTTTCACACAGTACTTAACAAAGATTCAGAACAATGTGGTAGATACATGGAGGATCTCACCAGAAAATGTCCAGGAGTGTGGACAGATAGCGAATTTCCACGCATCACATCACAACATGTGGCTACAGGAAAAGAAGGATCCAACCATGGAATGGTTGCAACTGAAGTACGATGTGATGACATAGGACATCCACATGGAGTTCCAAGAGTGGCATGAGGAGTGAAAAGTACCAGAGATCCCAAGAGAAATTACAATAGTACAAGGCCAGATGTAGGGTAGCACAGTCCCCACGCAACAGATAGGCATGAATGACGTTCACCACCAAAATAAAATAACAATAGGAACAGTGGGGGAAAGAAGCTCAATTCGAAAGAAAACTAGGACACAAAAGAAGTCACAACGTGGTCCTACACAGGGTCCACAATCTACAGAGAAGGAGATGGGAGGACCAATAGGATAGGTGAGTGCAGAGGAAGTGCAGAAGGAGGCACCAGATGTAACCATGGACAAAGAAGTTGAGTAGGATACCGGCATGGATAGACAGATTCCAAAATCATCTAAATAGCCATAGGCCCAAAGAAAGAGAACAACAGAGCAAGTAAGTGGCGCCAGGAAGAAAGCAAAGGCCCACATGAAACAAATGGAAACGTCACTAAAAAAAATGACATAGAGCTGATAGCCATGACAGTAGAAGATCGACTGTCAAAAGTATGGGAAAATGTGGAAAACCATTGAGCTTCAATTTTGGAATAGGTGCAGGAGGTAAAAACAATGCTATAACAATTGAGGATCAAGGCGAAAAAAAAACAAATGGAGAAACCGATGCCAATAAGAGAAGGATCACCTGTCGGAGAGACAGTACAAATCACAGTGCAGGGAAGTGATAACTTTATCATAACACCATCTATGTTGTTCATCGATGAGGAAACGACGTAGAAGCCCTGGAGGATATCAAAACGTTAGACTTATCATTGCCCAAGATACCAACAAAGGCGCTGTATAAGTTACATGTTAACGTCGCACAAGAGATTCAGTCCAGAGCAAGGTTTGATGTGACAAATATACAAATAGCGCATGGATAAAATATGGTACTGAAGCAAGCCATCGACTAGGAAGGGAAGAAGAAAGAGATAGCGCAAAAAAAAGTGGACCAAATGGAGACCCAGGTAGACACAATCTTTCAAGCTATCTCAAATGACACAATATCAGAGGAATCATTTTCGGAGGAGAAGATAAAAAATATAGCGCAGAATCTGCAACAATATAAAGAGAAAATCAAGGAACTGGAGGAGCGTGCAGTACCTACGATTCCCCTATCAGTCCGAGCGCAAAGAGAGAGATGCAAAAACAGCTGCAGAAAACATTGCGCAAAACATACATAAAGTGGCAGAACTATTGGAGAAGAGTGGCCAGCTATGGACCCATCTATTAGAATATGGGGGCCTACAAGAGCTGCAAGGAAAGGAAGATAAATTACATGCAACAGTGGTAGATGTCAAGCAATGACAGAGGACAATGTGTTTTCCAAAGAAAATCAAGATGACTGTAGAAATGAAGAACCTTCAAGCAGAAGAGAAAGCGGTGGATGCACAAAATATCGCACGACATGCTTAGTTGGAGCCCCTACAGGAAAAGGAAGAACAATTGGTCGTGGAAATCGATGCAACAAAAGCATGCCTCAAACATATAGGCTTGGAGGGGGGTGAGATCTTATGATCGCTAGTCACTGCGCAGGTGGTCGAAGCTATGTCAACAAAGAGCATCCAATCTCATGAGTAGTGCCAACAGATAGTGGATATGTACGAAGCACTGACACAAGTAGTTGCAGACACAGGAGTTAGGAAATGACTTAGGACAAGTCACAATGTCAGTGTTGGGGGTCTGTTGGGCGCATGCTAGCTTTGAGGGAAAATCACAATGTGGGAGACACATGCACATGCAGAAGAAGTAGCACGAGTAAGGCAGACATGCATGCAGAAAAAGCAACACATGCAAAACATACACACATGCATAAGAGGAAGGCATGTGAGGCACACATCCAAGAAGACCTAGCCAGGATAGGGTTAGGGTTTTGGTAAGAGAGTGTAATGGATGGTAAGTCGAAAATAGGTATAAGTAGGTACCTAGGAGGTCTAGGTAGGGGTTCGACTATTCTCAGTCGAGAGTGCCGTTGTTCTGAGGTTCGGAGTTGGATACCATGTTGTTTACTCCGATCTGTTTTTGTAAGCTGTTGAGATGAGGAGAGGGACCAGGTTAGATATTGAGGGTTATATCACAGTGAGATGAGGAGAGGGACCAGGTTAGATATTGAGGGTTATATCACAGGATGAGGAGCCTGGTGCGATCTAGTCCACCTCATTGTAATATCTCGACCTGTTTGATGGAGAGTCGTAATGCGCAAGGCGCTGTAGTTTTGGACAAAAGATAATAAAAGAGTAGAATATCCATATCTTTGTGGACGTATCCTAGGAGGGGTGAACCACGGTAGACCCCACGTTATGTGATTGAATGTTATGTATCTCTTTTTTTGTTAGTGACTAGATGTTAGATAAATGAATTGATGGATCAATTAGATCTGATATTTTACATGCATGAGTAAGAATGTCAGTATAAAAAATCTAGATGTATGAGCTAGTAAATGAATGAAGATCACAGAGGGTACAATCACAAATCCCCACTCATTCCCAGGTTGAAAGCACTTGAGCGTTGCAGCCACCCATGAGAACTATCTCGGGTGAGACTACACAATGCATCCTGTGCGCTGTGTTTCCTTCTGGTCTACCAGGAGGGACGATAGTTTTAAGGAGGGTTTTGTTGGAAACCAAGTAGACCTAAACTTGGGCTAGCCCAAGAATGATAGCCAAGACGAAGTAGCACCAACAAATGGTTCACCTATAATCCAACACACATGCACGTTATTCTATCAGTTTGTATTCAAACTGTGCTTTCATGCACTTAACCACATGCATCAACATATGTGTCTACCATAGGCACACTTTATAGTTTCACATGCATATTTATTTAAAAATAATTTTATTCATGATTTCTCACAGTCATCTACATGTAGTTTTCATAGTATTTATTTTTCCTTCTATCATAACAACAAATCACTCTTGCTCATTACTCTTTCAACATTTTATATTAGCTCTTTTTGAGGAGTGGAACACACCCTCCTCAAGCTATTATTCAAGCAAAGATTTTTTTTTTCTTAAAACAAAGTCAACTATGTATCCATAACATTATTGAGTTCAGGCAAGTACAAATCTTGCCTTACAACTCACTTATTCAGGCAGTCGTACCATGCCTCTAAGACTATATGTACGTATATGCATCACTTGCACATTTTTATATCATTCATTCACATTTATTTAATCTTAATATTATCCTTCTCTAATGAGATCTTACAGTGAATCACATGACAAGTCTCACATGCATGCTCATAATTATGCTTCCCTCTCTATATGGAAACAACCAACAAGAAAACTCTATTTCCCTTCTGCTACCAAAGCATTCCACAATTCAGAAAATATAAGTAGGTAATTACAACATTACCCAGGGCAGTAAAATGCCAATCTCTATCTCTCTTCATGCCTCAATTCACTTTTGGTCAACATACCTTTATTAAGGGAACCCTTTCCTAAATTCTCTCTTATTAGTACTTGAGCACACTAAGCCATACCTATATGGTTATAATCCACACATGGAGGTCAATATGACCCATTAGTAATATGGAAATGCCCCAACACTTCCTTTACTAGACTTTAGAACAACATTTAATTAATCACCTACCTTACCCTCATAAGGGCATATGAAATCAACATCATCAACATTTTATTTATGCTACTGACTTCCTGCTGATATTAGGTTATCATCCACTAGAATGTCCCGTCAACATAACATACTTTGAAACCAACCACATGTTATAATGAGTCTATATGCATGCTCAATCATTACCATATGAATTACAACATATCTCGTGCACCAAGCATTTTACCCATGCCTACAATGCATATGTATTCCAACTGTTTTCCTTTTGCATTCACATGCATAGATATGTCCTTAGGTTAATAGGCATATACATTTTATTTAATACAACCATGAACTCATAAACTTGTTCATATGCCCATGTTACTCTACCTCTTTTATAAAGGTTAGCTTCAGTCCAAAGAACTCCTCTTTCCTTTGCTTAGATAGGTTATCCCAACTACAAGTTCCAATCATTATAGGTCAAGTAAACCGACCTTACAATTTTCCGTTAGTCCTATGATCATGATGAATTATACATACATGGTTTAGTATTTTATATAAGAAACAATTATTACTACCAAGGACTCCATCAATCCATACTCAATCACTTTAACCACAAGGAGTTTTCTATAAGGGTCTTAGCCTTAATATAAACAACCATCATAATTGTAAGAGGCTCTGTCTACCCAAGCATATAGAAAACATCACACTTAAATCAAACAACTCAACTCATCCATTTTCTGGACTCATGCAACTCTATAAAAAAATTCTTCCACTTCTACCATTCACATGTAGGTCTTAACATTAATTCCTACCAACAAATTCCCACTCATGTCAGAATAACCATCAATCCAACAAAGAAACAATATATTCCTTCTGCTGCAATAAACATGACACAATTTTCTGTTGTAAGAAATTTTAAAACAAAAATTTCAATCTGTAGTTCTTCTCCTTAGGGAGCTAGTGCATATAACAAATAAACTTTTTAAGGTAGAAAACACTTTTAAACATGCTCATCTTCTCCTTGATAAACCAACCTTGTGACCGTTCTATGGCCCATCCAGGCCTATTGTTTGAAGCTCTACTCTGATACCACTCTGTAACCTACCCATCCCTTAGGTTCTCTTAAAGGGGCGGGGTATCAAAATTTTTCTTTTTTCTTATCCATATCGAAGCCTCTTTTTGAGGGCACCATTGTCTTCTACTATTCAAGAGCTTTCCATGTCTGACTATAACCATGCTCAAATTCGAGCTTTGGATAAAAAATTATGGTCTCCTAAACTTGAAGGTCTTATTTCCGAAACCCTCTCATACCCACATGGCACCCATGTGTCATCCACGTGGCATCCATGTAGTCCATCTAGAGCATACATGGTTGCTGACGTGGCTAATGACACAACACCCACGTGGTAATCAACCCATCGAGGCCCTTATCTCCTCCATACTCAACATCACTTGATTTACATTCTATCGATAACTGAAATGCCGATATCGACCTACCGGGTATCAACCCATTCTGATACCACCCCAATCACAAACTCCTGATAAGAGATATGCCAGTAGTCAAGTTGGCACCTTGGACACGTGGCTCAATTTGGACCTGCCACCTAGCTTGACACGTGACACATGTGGATTGACACTCTCCACGTCATATAATCTCATTAAATTAATATAAACAACATTACATTAAAATCCCACACCTTAGGATTTTATTTATTTAATCCACTCTATTTCTAATTAATCCTCCTTAATTCAATATCCCACATAATGACATTTTTTTCTTAGTCTAATTTACCGGACCGGTAAATACTGAGGGTTTACTTTACCCTGGGTGTATTAATTGTCAAACCTACCTCCTTACCATTTCCAAGCTCCGGTATTCGGTGGAGATATTAATAACAATATTTTAAATAATAATGCACTAGGGTAATATTTTAAATAATAATGCACTAGGGTTTATTACAATAATTTATAATATATTTTCACTGACCCCCAGGAATATAACACATTCATGTGCACTTTAATCTCCATGACCCGATACCCAATACTCCGATGGAGATTTAATAACTTAACTTTATATAGGCTACCAGGTGTATTACCATCACATTCACTCCTATTCTCAATCCCCAGGTTCTCGGTAGCCCAACGAGGTTTAATAACTTAACTTTATATTATATCGACCATGGTATATCACTCATCACACATGCCTTTAACCTCTCCATCTCCCGATATCTGGTACTCTGCTGGGGGATTAATACTAATATTTTAATTAAAGGTTGTGATTTATAATATCAACCCATGCATATCACGTGGTACGCTTGCCTTCACATATTAATATTCCGGTGCCTGACACCCAGGGGAGTCTAATATATTATTATAATATATTGGCCATATCAGCCCCTGGGTCTGTCACTCACCATACATACTTTACGTTCTCAAACTCCTGGTGCTCAATATCCCGACGGGGTTTAATGAGATTATAATATGTCATTAAGAGAGAGGAAAAGAATTATAATTTCCTAGGCATTCAAAATATACAAATAAAAATACATTAATCAAGAATTTCTCCACAGTTATAGAATTTTCTCCTATACAGTTCGAATCCATATGATGAGAAATTTTAGCAAAATTATTTCTTTTCCCAAAGAAGAAAAATATGAACTTCTCCAACCATGTGCATATGATAAAATTTCAAGCTTTATATTATTCAGAATCATTAAGAAAATAAATGGTAATTCTAAGGAATTACCACAAGTTACTAACCTCCTTTCTCCATGCAAATTTTGCTCAAGAAACCTTATCAAAGTATATATGCACATATATTTATTTATTTGAATTTCTTCCGAGACGATTAAATTCTCTTGGAAATAAAACTCTCCCACAGTAAAAAATCTGTTTCTACTAGGACTTACTGCCCACCTATTTTCATGAAAATATTTACTACTATTTAGGGAAGAGCCACCATTTCAAGTTTTTATCTTTGGACAGTGACCATGTTTTAATAAGACATAAATTAAATAAAAAACACATAATTCATGATTTCATTTTATTTCACACATTTCTCATGTTAATTACTTTATCCTTTCAACTATATGGTCTAGGCTTATGGGACTAGAATTATGGTCCATCTTTCATTCCATGACTCCCCTTGTCAAGATTATCATGTTGGTTGGAAGTTAATGGATTTCACCCATGCTTCCATAAATTATTTAGAAATCAACTAAGCCTTCCAATAACGTCTTAAGGCTTGACCATTAACCAAGGACATCTCATCTCCCAGAAGTGATCTACAACTTCAATATTATAGGAAGCAACACTCATTTAATAGAAACTATGCATTATTTATTTTCATATTCTCTATGAAGACTTGAACAACTTAGTATTCACTACTAACATATGAAATTTATTCATACAAATGGTTGCAAATTCCCACCCAACACTCTGTTCTTACTCAAAGTTGTAAATAATTACTTACAACATTCTCTAAAAACAAAGACAGTCAAAGGGAAAATAACATAATACATTTTTCACTACTCACTTTAGATTTTACAATCGGCCAAGCACATGGAGCAACATCTTCACTACTTGAACATAACATTAAATTATTCACATAACCAAAACATGAAATTCCATAGCATTAAAGAACTTATCATGGCATATTCAAAACACAAAAACACTTATATGAGAGTTTAAGATAAATTGGAAATTGTTGATGGGTGAGCCTATTTCCACCCGACCATAGGCACAACTACCTTTTGTCTATCCTTCTAGCTGGCCACCCCTGAGCCAGAAGATGATGCCATGACGAAAAACTCCCTCTCCATTACAGATATAAACAAATGGAAACTACTCTCCTCCATCAACAGAAATTAACAAGCCAAATTTCTAATTTCACCAATTAAGGGGGCCTTCTCTTGACTCAAAGAGTCACAACAGCTAGTTTCTACAACTAACATTCAAAAATTCACAGCCCCATTTACCAACTTGATCTATAAATTCTTCCTTGCTATTTCTTATTCAGAAAATAAAAAAACTTAACTTACCTCCGTTTTTCTAAGAACCAGAGGAGTTTCCCATACCCCTCTCCACTTATATTTGGTCCCCAGACCCAATCGTGTGTGTCCTCTCCCCTCTGTTCACGATTTCCTCATTTTCTTGCCTTCTACAACAAGATTTCGTGGGTCAAATACCCCAAATTCATGGGTCAGATCATAATTTTCTAGATGGTTAATTTTCTTCCCATGCTTCTAAGGCAAGGTAGTTCTGGTATAACACCCCCCATTCTTTCTCATAATTGTGGGAAGGTGGTATTTCAACTACCAACTTCCTTCATTATCTAAATTTTTGGAAAAATGGCAATCTGGGTTTTTTCTTGAATATTAAATTGGCAAGGAAATTCCTCATTGTTTCCCTCTCATGGCATCATTTCTGTGTAAGTGCTCTACCCATAAAAAATTTCTTTTTATTATCATCAAAATGCATTTTATCATTTTTATTGTTCATCATGGTCCAAACATTAAACATAAGCCATGGCTCATGGCGACATTTAGACACATATTTTCATGTTGGGAAAAACATGGTGTTACATAGGGTATGTGGAAGAGAAATTCCATATACAGGTTGATGCAACACTACTTGAAGGGGTACCAATAGAGGTTACAAGGGTGTCCAACTAGGTGAAACCACTTGTATTTTCTGCATGAGCATACAAATTGGCATCATTTCTCTAGGGTACCAATAGAGGTTACTAATGAGCATACATCTTTGGATTTTCAACCACATATGAAAGGTATTGGGTTTAAGTTACTTCCACATACATCACAAAAATGTATTACCCTTGCTTTTACTACTCATTCTTAGATAACTAGAGATTACATCACCTACCCATATTATGGCTTCACAGGAACTAGATCTTACACATGTTGATCAATGAAACCCTGATACCTCACTATCCATACCAAAACTTATTTTGTGTCCAAGGAAAGTCTTGCGAGATCCCCTCTCTTCCCCGAAATATTCAAATGGAGGATGACTCAACTACCAACGAAACTAAGCATTGGTAACCTCAAAGAACTCGATTGGATTTTGAACTATGACCTATGGCCTCCTTGTTGACAACATGTCTTTGGTGTATTGTCCAACCAATTGAAATAACCCTTGGGGTTCATTTTTTTTCCAAGAAAAACCTCCTAGGATTCCCCCCTCTTCCCTAGAATATTCAGATGGAGGATGTATCAACTGCCCACATACTCAATGTGGGATGAAGGAATATGTCATCGAGGATGGATTTTCATATAGTCCCTTCTTTATTAGGATGTTGTCAACATTAACCATCATTTCGACAATTTTTCCAGAGATCAATGTACTCAATTGCAACAACGGGGTGTTTCAAACATCTCTTTGAAATCTCTTTTATAGGGGCTGATTTATACTCGATGTGCAATGAGGGAAATTGTCATTAAATGGGAATTATAGAAATGTTCCTTCTTTACCCTTATGTTACTCTTAAAAGGGGATGCTATTGTATAATATATTGATTGAGGTTTGTATTATTACTAACAGTTTTTTAGTATTATAAGACTTGGAATGTGGTAGAGAGGTTACAACTCATGCTATATATATATATATATTAAGCCTTGTGCCCATTATATTATGATACATAATGAATCACTATGTAATTTTTCATATATCATGGTACTTTCTTAGAGGAAAAATTGGAGAATTAACTTGCATGGCCCATTTTAGTGGTAGGTCCCAGTTTGGAGATTTGAGGTCCAGATCCTTCCATAACCATTTTGAGGCATAGAATGACACATTTTGGGAAAAAAACTTTGTAATCATAGTTCAAATCCCCTTGATGATGTTATACACGTCGAGACCTTTCCAATTGTGTGAAAATCACTTCAAACTGAGTTCACATGTGAAAGTTATGCCTCTCGCAAGTTGACCCACCTTATTGACCACCATGGTACCAAGTGGATGCCACATCAGCCCCCATTAATCACGTGTGGACTTTCAAGAGGATTCTAGTAGGTCCAAAATCCTAACACTAATTAAGGGTTGAGGTATGGAAAAACCCTAACCCTAGAAAACTATCAGACTATATTAAATACTGGGCTACTGGGAGGAGAGGGGGTTGCATTCTTTTAGCATTGTATTTGTTCCATAGTTACATAGAGCATATAGGAGTGGGATTTGAGAGAATAACAAAGGAGAAATAATATTCTGTAGTAGCCATTTAGGCCACAATGTCATAGGAAACTACATAGTGAGTGCCCCTTTTTTGTATTTGCGTTTTCATAACTGAAGAAAAGAGAGCAGAGCATATGCCTCACCTTCTAGCTAGGTTTTCTCATGTATAGGATTTCCTCGGATACATCTTGTGTTCATTTTATTATTCTTTCATTTTTGTATTTCAATGATTTTTGTAAATTAAAGCAATAAGTTACTGATGATAAATCTAAGATCTAATGAAATAAACATGCATAATAAAATATTTCAGACTATTACACGATCTGTTGTGGCGAATTGTTCCAATGGAATATCCATGACAATGTACATATCATATTGGTATTAGAGTAGTTTTATTTTGGGTATTTTTGGGAAGTTGTAGGATCCAAAATTTGGTTTATAAAGGAATTCACAGAGCCCTAGCCATGGTGGATGAGTCCAGTCATAACAACCCTCAGAATGTAACAAAAGAGAGATTTGCAAGGATGGAAGATAATTTTGCAGATATCTCTCACAACATGGCCCTCCTCATGGCAGCTTTGAAGAACAAGTTTGGAACTTTCGAAGAGGTTAGTGGCTTTAACTTAGAAGTTGGATCGGATAATAACCGGGATATAGTGAAGACCAAGAAAATGAGTCGAAAAAGATCCCAATAAAGAGAAACCAAGTTCCAGTGCCATCACTCCTTGAAAACCCACATTTAAAATGGAAGCGAAAGTGGACATCAAGCTCTACCAAGGTGATATTGATGTTGTTAATTTCAATCATTGGTTGCAATGGTTAGAAGTTTATTTCAATGTCCATAATATAGACGAAGAACATAAAATTTCATTTTCCCAACTGATACTAGAGGGCCATGCACTAACCTTGTGGGAAAGCCACACATAGACACTTAGGTTGAATGGTGATCCACTGGTAACTAAGTGGGAGGTGTTAAAAACCCTCATAAAGTCCCAGTTTTACCCTTTTGGGTATGTAGAGGACCAATGGATCCATTGGAAACACTTCAAGCAAAGGCAAAGGAAGAGTGTCCAAGAGTACACCATCGAGTTTAGAAAAATGGTGATAATGTCGGGTTTCCATTCCAAGAACCCATACATACTCCTCAAGTATCTGGGGGGTCTACATATTCATTTGTGAAAGCAAGTGATGCTCTTCAAACCAAGGACCATTGGAAAGGCTTGTGTGCAAGAGAAATACCTGGAGATCATAGGCCATAAGAAAGGAAAACCAAATATTTCTAAATAGAAATACCACCAACATACTTCCAACGAGGGGAAGAAGAAGTGGAAATGAAAGTACAAGAAAATGATAGCTATTGCACATCAATGCAAGGAATCCAACCAACCATTGCAACCATTGTAATATCGATGGTCACATCAAAGATACATGTTGGAAGCTACATTTAGAGCTGAGTCCAAATAACCATGAGAAGTATGCTAAGAAGAAGAACCTACTAGCCATAGATTGAAGCAACCTGGTAGAGAGTAGCTCAGATGTGGATGAGAAGATTCTATGCACCTTAGTGCGGAAGGAAGTGAATTTGAGTATCCTTCATCACAAGGAAGAGAAGGAGTGGAAAAACTCTTCCATATTA
>CBVK0100231063.1:0-23618 GCA_900067695.1 Picea abies | reverse complement strand
TATAGGAGACAAAGGGTACAATTATAATGAAAGGGTACAATGAAGGGTTCTAGTATACATACAAATATAACACTAGAAAAGTAATAATTCAATGTCTAGGGATTAATAAGGGGTTTTATACTTAACATGGTGTGTTTTCTAGGTGTTAACAACAATCATGCCAAAGGAGAGAGAATTAAAGGAGATTAACTCTTTCTCAATATACCTAACCTGAATTTTATTGATCTTAGCAAACATAGTCTTCAACTTTTTCTAGAATTGGTTGGGACATTCAATCCCCTTTGTATGAAATCAAGTCTCCATGGAGATATAGGTTGTCATGGCTCATAAATATTCTCATGTTCATCCTTAGGGTCTAGAAGAAAAGTTTTTGTAAATTGTCAAATCACTTTACTCTTCAACAATGTTTCTATATCTTGTGCCTAGATGCCATAGTTATGGCCATTTAAAACCACAGATTCTTTCTTAGAGATCATAATCACTCAATAAACCCTAATCCAAACTACAAGTTAAAAAACCTTGAGCCAATCTATCAAAAAGGATACATGGATTTACAAGAGCATGTATAAGTGACAACCTCCAAAGCATGAACTTGTAGAAAACAAGTTGTGTCTCAAACCAACAAGTCTAATACCATTTTGGAGAAATAAGGAATTACATAAGTGAAGAATAATGAATTCTAAGAAGAAGTGGTTTCGATAGACACAATTATAGCATTGAAGTACAAGTAAGCATATCTCAACACAATAATAATAATAATAATATGATTTTAAGGTCATAACCTAGTGAGATGTTGAATGATGTATGAGACCCCCTTGTTGATGGGACAAGGGATCCCCTCTGTGCAATGATTTGATTGGTAATTCTATGGGGGTTTATATACCCTACCTTCCTCTAGGTTTGAACCTCTAACCCCCAAGGAGGAAACACATGTTATTAACCATTATGCTCACATACAATGGATAATTCCATATACTACCATGATAGGTTGATCCATAGGATTATCTATATATAACCCAAATTTTAAATAAATCACATGAAGTAAGGAAGAAATAGTCAATTTTGATCACCTTAGGTGCACCCAGATCTCTTGTTTTTCTACCTTGAACTATGAATCAATTGACCTAGTTGGGACCACTGTTGGTCAGCCCAACCAATTGACTATCCAATCAACCTTTGACTATTAACAACATTAGATTGATTAACTCTAAAGGATCCAAAAATGGGATGAACCTATTGTTCCCCCAATACAAGATCATGTGAAATGGTTGAAAAATGAGATCAATGGATTTTACAATTACTTGATTGTGCTTCCCAATACCTTCATCTTTATATTCCTTTTTTTCAAAGTGACTTAGAACCAATTCTAGTTGCGTGTTTCTCAAATCAACAAATAAATGTAAACCATAAATAGAATAATGGGAAACGAAAGAAAATGCAATAAGATCGCTCTCCAAGAGTTCATCAAGTGGATGATTACATTATTCAAAAGATGCCACATCTCCTTGTGGATCATTAGACACAAGATTGGATTCCACATTTTAAAAAGGTTGTTCCAAATTATAAGCTTTATTTTGCAAGGTTTGGAGAAATGTTCCCTTATCAATTGTTGTTTATGGATGAAGGAATTTTTAGTCTTCAAGGCTCGACTTACTCTAGAAAAGATAGAATATATGATTGAAGTGAGGACACTATTATAAAACATGTCATTACTTTCTTCTAGTTTTTATTTTCCTATATAACAACATGAACATCAATACAAGAATCCATATGGTTGAACTAGAAGAATATACAATAAATCTAAGAGGCCAAAACACATTAATGGGGCCAAAGTATAATATATGTAAATTAATTATAGGTGACCTTGATCTAAACTCTGACAATGTCAATGCACATTAATCGAAAGAATAAACAACTTGAATAAATGATACTAAAAGTAGGTGCTCGTATGAACAAAATATTCCCTCTAGAAGTTGCAAAAATAAGAATTAGAGGGGGGTTTCTAAGAAAAATAGTTGAAGATAGTAAATTTTTCTCAAGACTAACCACTGCAATACATACAAAATGAAAAATTAATCCAAAATAAGAAAACATGCCTTGACTAAGAATGGAAAATTTATTCCCTGCTTTAAATCAACATCAAAACCCACAATGCCAACAGAGGGGGCCCAATCAAAGGTGATATGTAGTATTCTAAGAGTATGTCATGTGGCATGATGACTAGGTTGCTAATGTGGTAGAGGTGATGACATGGAATTATAGTTGGATGACACATTGTAGGTATGAGTCTGAATTGTTTCTAATGTGCTAGGTGGAGACAGACCCAAATCGTAGTAGGTGTGTAGCAAGGTGTCAAACAATGTTGGTGTTTTCTTACATGGAGGCCACCTAGTGGTTTATGGTTGGTGGAGGGATTTCCCAAGTAATGGTTCAAATAAATCTATTACCTTCAAAATTTCATTAATTGTGAAATTTCATATCCACGTGGAAGGTCACATACATAGGCCCTAAGGAAAGGGGATTGTTCCACCAAAATAATGACCCCGTTGGGTGGCTCTATTACAAAGGTTTTCCCAAGTGGCAGGATCCCACAAAAAAGGGATCAAACCAAGGGGCATTAGAATATTTTGAAGGCCACTGAAAAAGAGCATGGATAACTCTCACAGTAGAAGAATATGCATCCCAACTCTACCACAACAACCACATGTAGATGGAGGCACAAGAGGGACTTGACCCATGACCATAGCACAAATTACGACAGTAGGAAAGTGTAAGGCCTACAAAGTAAAAATGATTTGAGCAATGGATATTGAAAATATTTCACTACAAGGGCTTCAACAAGGACCAACGATACAACACATAGGATAAATATTCACAGTAATAACCATTTATAAAAGTAAACCTTAGAAAATAATACATCATTTATAGGTAAATTTTAACCATTACAAGTGTCATAAATAGGAAGAAAGTTAAGATACTTACCTGGAAATGGAAAATAGGAACTTGACTTACAAATTATCAGTAGTATGTTCGCATCCACCAGCTCCAAGCAAACAACAACAACTCCATAGTAATGGGAAACTAAGAATTGGGGTACAAATCTCCTCCCAACCTACCTCTTAGTCTAATAGTGAGAACCCTTGATCCCTCAATAAAAAATTGTATGGCAACCTTCCTACCTCCCTCTTAATCTACAAAAATTTTCTCACATCTCACAGCTTATCCCCAACTAACAAATAGCAATCAATGTGCCAAAAAAATCCCTTTACTATCTCCCATCATTCTCTTAAAACATTACTCTTCCAATTGTGTGGATGAATCTACTTGTCATCCATGCAAATATTACTTCATGCACTAATCTCCCCTTGTTTAATTAAGTAATTATTAATTAGTTAGTACCCCTTTTATTGATTTCCATAATTCAGAATATCTTATTTATTTTAGTATGCACCTTATAATATATGTATACATAAATATGTCTAGGTAAAATGTATTACTAGAGACGGGGCATTACATACAACCCCCCTTAATGAAACTTCATCTCGAATTTACATCATATTTTACTTATTTGTATGCAAGGTACTATATGATATGTACAACCATCACACAATATGCACCTAAAAATCTAGTACTATTGTGTGGGTGAGAGAGTTACTCTCCTAGCCATCACAAATAAATCTCTCACTTGCACCATTAACAAATATAGTTCCCTAATATAACTACATGCTCTTTATTAGACTTTCTAAATTCCTAATATGCAATAAGAAGATACAATCATGCATCAAATCAAGTCAAGCACTCCATTCCCTTATATTTCAAATCAATTTGCTTCATTCCCTTATCTTACACACTCTTCCAAATCATACCATTAACAACCACTAGGTTTTTCCCCCTATCCCCCTCATGAATGATCTTGTTCGTCATGGCATGGGTCCCTCTACTACAATAAAACATGTCACCTTATATCAATGCATCTACAACATACATTGAAGGTCTATCATCAAAGCTCTGGGGGAGTGTGATTCTAACTCCAATGACCTTCTTGACTTTGATGTATCCATTAGGGGAAATTTGAGGTTTAAAATGGGCCTCCTAAGGAAAATAATAAAGTAATAGTTATGAATTTTCGAAGGGAAATAAAGAAAACTACCTTTTTAATAGTATTTTTTACTTAACTCCTAATAAGATTACTCAAATTTTAAGCATAGGCAGTCATTGGATGTGGAATTTAATTATGCATCCATTGAGTGCCTGCACTTTAAATTTGAGTAAACCTATAACGAGATAAGTAAAAAATATGACTAAATAGTAGTTTTCTTCCTTTCCCTCCAAAAATATTTACCCTTATGGTTGACACCATCATCTTGAATTATATTGGTTTTTTTAAAGTTGATTTTGATAGAACATTTGTTTTGTTTTGAGTCCTTTTTTTACCTCAAAATTCCCCTAATGCAAGCTCTTTGGCCTCCTAACCTCATTGGGATTTCTATCCCTAGGCCTCATCTAGATGGTACTATTGCCCTCCTCTTTGGTATGTTGACCTTCATATCTTAGGCATATCAAAAGGCTAGCCAAAAAATTTCTCCATGATCAAATAAAGCAATCAACTACAGGCATCAAAACCAACATCACAAATCCATTGGTGAGTATAACCCGTACCATCCTTTTAGAGTTTTGGTATCAGACATTCTATCCCCCTTGATCTATGCTCTATGGCCTCAAGACCTCATCTAGATGGTACTAGGCATCTATCCCGTTACACTAATTTCAATACCCCAAGCATATAAAAAGGATAGATTAAACTCCCTCCACAACGCTAACCGAGTAATAAACCCTAGGAATCGAAATTCTAACATCACAACTCCACTTGCAAGTACAAATCCAACCATTTTCCCAAATTTGTAGTGTCTTGGGAGATAAAATAACCACTTCCATAGGCTTATTGATTGAGATTGTCCCCAACCCATATGGTGTTTCTTGTAGATATTTATCCTTAATTGGCATGGCTCTCACATGATCACTAAATGAATCAACCATTTAGGCCCGTGGGTGGATTTCCTACCAAGCTTCGACTCATATCATAAAAATTATTTTTTAATCACCATATCATCAATAACAATGAAGAACCACATGCTAACTACTATGTGCCCTTATAAGAACATCACATCATGAAATTTTACCATCAACATGAAATACACTACTACATGTCATCATTAGAAACATCACATCATGAAATATCATTATGTAAAGCAAGAACTGCATGCAATGATATCTTAACAACATCATGTCATGATATCATCGTGAGATAGCAAAGACTAAGAAACAACACATCATGAAATACCATTATGCATAGCAAGAATTGCATGCCACTATCACATGATGTCATAACAACATAAGTAGAATGGAATTTCATGCTAAATACCCATGTCTTCCTAAGAAGCATAACATTGCATAACAACATGAATACTCCTATCATAATACTTATATTAATGAAAGGAATAAAAGGTGCAGAATATGCTTCCTACTAATCCATGAGAGAACAATGTGCAAAAACTTAGAAAATATTAGTTGCAATAAATAAAATAAGCAACAAACCATTAGACAAAAATATTTCTTTGGGAAAACCCTTGTGGTAGAAAAACCCCACACTCCAAAGAAAGCTCAATGTATTCCTCAACAACCAACAACAATTACAATACACTTTCAGAGCTATGCTCTTAACATGAGCAATGATCAACAAGCTAATTATTTCTTGGCTTACATCATTCTACATCATGCACTCAAGACTACACTGACCACCCTGGCCTCTCCAGGCCAACATGAGGCATCTTACAATGGAGCATTCCAATCCATTAAATAGGCTTTATCATATGCAATACCATTGGAAAATACTATGGGCCCATAAACCATGAACATTAAACCTATTATTAATTGTATCAAGGTTATCCTAACTACTCTATGACCGAGCCAAGATTAACCCAACACTTAACATATAACATATATGGTAGAATAAAACATCATGGACACTCCTATCATGATTAATCAACTCAACATCTAGAATATACAAAATTAGAATCACTAGTATTGCATGAACATTTAAGCAATGAGTACCCAAATATCACCTCTAATGTCATATAAACACGTGAAAATATCCATATTGTATATGGATATGTTCTTGCTAAGTTTTTCAATCTAAGATGACTATATAAAAGGACATCATGAAATACCTTCATGAATAACAAGTAATTGCATGCCATCATATCCTAAACACTTTCATGAATAATGAAGAATTGTGTGCTAATTGTTGCATGTTATTCATTACCTTCTTATATCATTAGTTGTTTAACCCACCTTGTGATCTTAGACATATGTTACAAATTCCACTATGAGGACATATTAAGTTTGGATTCATTTCTATTCACACAAATCTTGAGGCTCAAAATCGCATTATTACCTTGATAACTAAGAAGTCCCTTTTGGTTACTAGATCCTAAATTATGTGATCTATATTTTAGGTTGGTTACAATGCCAAGTGATAATGTCCAGCTATCAGTAGTATTATGCCTACAATTCCTCATCTTACAATAAAAGCATAATGATATTGTATATGTATATACAATCAACACATCAATCATATGGTAGAACCTTTCATATATTTTTCCTCATTCCGAGTACAATGTTAAACTTTGAGTAAGCATTATCTAGGACACATCTATTTAAGCATGTACTTTTATTATAACAATGAAATCAACCTTAGATGATCGATATGGCTTATATTATCAAAATCAAATTCAAATTTCCATGTCCATGATATTAATATAAACATCCATTGTTAACTCATCATCTTATTGCTTTATCTTGTAGTGTTTTTTAATCTTTTGATCCCTTCATAAGGTCATGTTGCATCTCTAGCTTAACTTGTTCCAAGGATTGTTGTACCCAAGAGCATGTAAAGAGTTCAACACATGGTCGTCATTATTTAATTTTTCTACCATGCATGGATGATTTATCCCTAATGACTTATACCTCACAACAAATATAATTTCACCATTGGAATTCCCTAGTTTTATTAAATAACCTAGAATTGACATCACTTTTCTTGCTAGCAAGTATTCATATCGAGATACTTCCAACTCATATCTAGTCATGCCTAATTGATTTTGCATGGTTGTTATCATTCTAATTTATTACAAACAATCAACAACTTAGGCCCTTGCATGAACTCATAGCAATCAATTCCTATCTACTCAAGGTTAAGCATGATAATTTGCATCACTATTGAACCTCTCATTAAAGTATAAGTCCAATGTCAAACTACTTGTCACTTTGAAGTGTCTTCTCAGTTTCAACCTTGCAACTTTTCCTTCCCACTACCATTATCTTGACTATCTCAACCCACCTATAAAATTCATTAAGGAAAGAGATTTCCACATGCTTGTAGTAATTCCACACCTCTTAATCAAGAGAGGGACACCCCCATCTTTATCATTACATATTTTCCAATTTCTCAAGCAATTCAATGCTATCCAACAAGCATACATTCAAAGGGGTCCCATGAGTTCTAAACCAACAATTTCATATTGTTTTCATTTAAACTGGGCACCGTGCTCGACTATCGTCAATCTCTTATTGGTTAGATGCATACTGCCCTTATGCTAAGGTGTTTTCTTTTGCTCATGAAACTTCACAATTTCTAACTTGCCTACTTCAGTTACCCTTTGTAGGCCCTCTTTGGTTTTATAATAATTCAAATCTAATGTCACCATAACTTTCAAAAATTTCTTCTAATGACCCATGTCATCAACCTGAATCATTTAATTCAACTTAGCCAACATAAGGTACATGCTTCCTGATAGAACATTATCATTGTTTAGGTCTTATGATGATTCACACATTGTTCTCTATCTGAGAATATTTTCATTGTTCATTACACTTTGTCAGAGGGTTACCTATTATCAGGATACCTCAAGTGTATTAAGTTATCCTTTGTTTGGTCTTGGTAATTTATTTTCTGGTTAAACAAGGAATTTGTGCTACTTGACCTTGATTATTCCATCATGATTCATCCATAATTATTCCATTATGATTATCCCACCATGACTATTGCTTGATCATTTCATCCTAACCACTTCATCATGATTATGATTGATTCAATTTTATCTATCATGATTATCCCATCATGACCTTTCCATGATTCCTCATCATGATTATCCCACCATGATTACAAGGTAATGTTTCATATTCTTGATTTCCAAGTCACATTTGTATATTAGAATTTTGTTATAGGTTTCATCCATTATATAACTTAAACCATGCACATTTTCCCTAACCACAGTTAAAAAATTCATTTTTCTTTTCTTTTTGGTTTGTATTTTTATTTTATTTTATTGGTTCATAAATGGAAAACTATAAAGCAAGAGGAGTGTGTTATTAGGTTGTCCAATGTTTTGTTTTTGTTTTTTTCGGAGGAAATGTAGTTGCAAAAAAACCTTCAAATACTTCCCCATGATTCATGGATGGTAAGTGGGTAAATCATCATCCCTGATTATGGGGCCTCACCTCGGGGGAATCAAGAGAGTCTTGATGTCCAATGTTGTACATATGCTTAACAAAATAATTATTTTTTTATAATATTTAAATTAATTTTATCACACATCTGATTCATTGACCAATTCGATGTCTTATGGTTGAGCTCTAACCAAATGCAAAATTTTCAATCTTAGGTTATACCTAAGTTTTGAATTTTAATCACAAAACACTCACACACAGTAATTTTTTTCCAAACTTAGATAACCTAAGTTTGGAGTTTTAATCTTAAATAACTATAGCATCTATTCGTTGAGGTCATTAAATTCATGTGAGTGGAATAAATACATGTGATGTCATATATTGGATGTGAAGTGCAATGAGTGGAATAAATACATGTGATGTCATATATTGGATGTGAAGTGCAATGCTTCCACATATTTGTTTTTAAACGATCTTGTAACCAAATTTGTAACAAAATTACAGTTATCAACATTCCACTATGCAATCTTTGTTATCTTTGACTATTCATTTTGGTTTGATGTCTCCTTTCTCACCCAACCTCTTTTTTCCATCTATGTGTCTGTTATCTCCTAATATATTTTAGGAGTTTCCTCCTCTGTATATACCCTAGTCAGACTACCTCTATGACTCTCTATAACTCGCATATATTTCTATGCATACAATCATAACCCATATCTACACTTCTTGGTAGACCATCCATGAACGAAGTTCCATTGTTGCCTTCTAACTCTTCCACTGGTTGTGATCTCTTTAACAATAATTTGGACCACTGATTTAATCTCGGGTACCATGAGGCGGGTGGAGTTGGATACACACATAGTGAATGTAAATTCAGAGCTTAACCACTTCAATGACAATGACATATACTTGTATACCATGTGAAGCAGATTAGTAAAAATTTTGAGATGGAGTTTTTACCCTTTTTATTAGATTTTAGGTGAAAATGGATATATTTTAAGTAATTTTGATAAGGAACGCCCCAACATTTCACCAACAACACATGTTTTAGTAACATAGGCTAATGCAATTTTGGTATTGGTATAAGCATCTTCAAGATGTTGGCATGCAATGTTGTAATTCAAACTTACACATGAATTGAAATCTATACACCAAAAACTTTTAAGCGGGGACATGGCCACTATGACTTGTCCAAAGTTTGATTTCCAACCCCTCATATCATGTGAAATATAAAGTCTAATTTAATTTTATTTGAGAAATCAAACCTCTAAAAATATTGGTCAAATATACAACTCCAACTCTCGAGAAATTCACCATATCATAGAGAGGTTTTATGTCCTCTCTATTTTATCATCTTAGGATGAAAGAGTAGAATAGAGATTTGAGTAGTTATTGGTCGGTATATTTATGATTGATAAAGATATGAGTGATGATTGGTGAGGACATTTAGCATTGACTTTTATCTATGAATGTGGGTGGACTTATCAACATTATTCAAGGAAAAACATGTCAATTGAAATGACTAGTTGGTGTTTCATAAGAGGGTAGACTTTCATTTCTGTTTTTGGTTTTAGGTTGTTTAATCATGATGAGAGCTAGAAAGCTAGTTACAATAAGACTGTGCTTTTTAGTAACATTTAATCTTAATCGTATACATAAACCCAAATATTACCCTTAATTGTAATTTAATTTTTTACATTAAAAAAAATTACCTAACTATTAAAAAAAAAATTACTTATTTTATTTATTTATATAAATATTTTGAAAAACATATTTACTCATAACCTTACATAGGATGATCCTTAAAGACACCATGTATCTTTTCTCCATGTATCGACGGTTTTTACCTAGCATTGTATCCCCTTACCTAGCATTGTCTGCATAAACCGGTTCTAATATTCCTGTGATGTGGTTCTAATATTTCTGGTTCTTTGTGGCACGCGATTTTTGTGTACCAATTAAATGACAAGCCATGAATAAAGTGTCGTTATAATCAATGAGATGTTGAATCGTTGGACCACTAATATATAAGACATTAATATGATTATTAGATTAAAAATTAAAAATTAAAAAAAAAAAACACATTGGATTTAAAATTAAAAATATAGTGGATTTAAAAGTATATTAAACGAAGTTGTATTGAAAGAAAATTTTAGTATCAAAATATCTTAACATTGATCATTGTTAACATGTTTAAAGTGGAGATATCTTAGAATTATTCTAGATTGTGGATCTGTTCTTCCTGTAAAAAAAACCACAGAAAGTTCAATAACCTTATAAAAAGGCTTCATTCACTTGGGATGGATAGATTTGAATTGGATTTGATATAGATTTCAAGCCTTGGATTGGAGATTGATCATGGATAAAGTTTTTTCGGAATGCCCAATTTTCTTATAGAATTTTAAGAAGAAGATTGTTGAAAACATTGAAGACTATTAGATATGCAAAAGCAAACCCAAGGAAAAAGGATTTAATCTTACCACTCAAAAGTCAAAGATATGTATGCATAGATGTAATTTTTCTACTTAAATAGAATCTTCTTTCTCCCATCTATATTTATTTATAAATTAGTTTGATGTTAACTTAAATACTTTGTTTTTACTAAATCTTGTAAGTAAATATAAAAAAGTTTTTATTTAATTTTGTAAGTAAAAGTTATGATTTTATCAAAATAAAAAATATTTTTGTTTATTTCATATACATGATTATTAAAATTAGAACTCTTTGTTGTTAGTTATCCATTCAAAATTGAATGATCAATTTAAAAATCCAATGTCAAGTCCAATGTCAAACTACTTGTCACTTTGAAGTGTCTTCTCAGTTTCAACCTTGCAACTTTTCCTTCCCACTACCATTATCTTGACTATCTCAACCCACTTCCAATGAATGTAATTCTTCAATACATATAAGAAAAGGCATTCCGTGGTTTTTTCCCGATTTGGGTTTCCACGTAAAACACTGGTGTACTGTGTATGTGTATGATTGTTCATTTGTTCATTGCTTATTTACTTTGTAGTTATTGGATAATAATGCTTCATTGATATAGCACTTGGATTATATGGTTAAAAGGGATTAAATTGCTCTATTACTGATTCACCCCCCCTCTCAGTAATCCAACACAAATGAGTCCCTTACATGAACTCACAAGAATGAATTCATATTCACCCAAGGTTAAGCATGATAATCTGCATGACTATTGAACCTCTCATTAAAGTATAAGTCTAATGCCAAACTACTTCTCACTTTCAAGTGTCTTGTCAATTTCAACCTTGCAAATTTTCCTTCCCACTACCATTATCTTGACCTATCTCAACCCACTTATCAAATTCATTAAGGAAAGATCTTGGCACTTGCTTGTAGTAATTCCACGCCTCTTAATCAAGAGAGGGACACCCCCATCTTTATCATTACATAAATTTATTGTAGAGAGTGTTTTACAATTTTCCAATTCCTCAAGCAATTCAATGTTATCCAACAAGCATACATTCAAAGGGGTCCCATGAGTTCTAAACCAACAATTCCATATTGTTTTCATTTAAACTGAGCATTATGCTCAATTGTCTTCAATCTCTTATTGGTTAGATGCATACTTCCCTTATTCTAAGGTGTTTTATTTTTCTCGTGGAATTTCACAATTTCTGACTTGCCTACTTCGGTCACCCTTTGTAGGCCCTCGTTGGTTTTATAATAATTCAAATCTAATGTCACCATAACTTTCAAAAATTTCTTCTAATGACCCACGTCGTCAACTTGAATCATTTAAATCAACTTAGCCAACATAAGGTACGTGCTTCCTGATAGAACATTATCATTGTTTAGGTCTTATGGTGATTCACACATTGTTCCCTATCCAAGAATATTTCCATTGTTCATTACACTTTGTCAGAGGGTTACCTATTATCAGGATACCTCAAGTGTGTAGTTATCCTTTGTTTGGTCTTGGTAATTTACTTTCTGGTTAAACAAGGAATTTGTGCTACTTCACCTTGATTATTCCATCGTGATTCATCCATAATTATTCCATTATGATTATACCACCATGACTATTGCTTGATTATTTCATCTTAACCGCTTCATCATGATTATGATCAATTCATTCTTATCTATCATGGTTATCCCATCATGACATTTCCATGATTCATCATCATGGTTATCCAACCATGATTACAAGGTAATGTTTCCTATCCTTGATTTCCAAGTCACATTTGTATATTAGAATTTTGTTATAGGTTTCATCCATTGTATAACTTAAACCATGCACATTTTCCCTAACAAGAGTTAAAAAATCATTTTTTTTCTTTTTGGTTGGTCTTTTCATTTTATTTTATTGGTTGATAAATGGAAAACTATAAAGCAAGAGGAGTGTGTTATTAGATTGTCCAATGTTTTTTTGTTTTTTTTTGAGGAAATGTAGTTGCGAAAAAACCTTCAAATACTTTTCCATGATTTATGGATGGTAAGTGGGTAAACCATTGTCTCTGATTACGGGGCCTCACCTTGGGGGAATCAAGAGAGTCTTGGTGTCCAATGTTGTACATATTCTTAACAAAATAATTATTTTTTCATAATATTTAAATTAATTTTATCACACATCTGATTCATTGACCAATTCGATGTCTTACGGCGGAGCTCTAACCGAATGCAAATTTTTCAATCTTAGTTTTTACCTAAGTTTTGAGTTTTAATCACCAAACATGCACACAAAGTAACTTTTTTCCAAACTTAGATAACCTAAGTTTGGAGTTTTAATCTTAGATAACTATAGCATCTATTCATTGAGGTCATTAAATTCATGTGAGTGGAATAAATACATGTGATGCCATATATTGGATGTGAAGTGCAATGCTGCCACATATTTGTTTTTAAACGATCTTGTAACCAAATTTGTAACAGAATTACAGTTATCAACATTCCACTATGCAATCTTTGTTATCTTCAACTATTCATTCTGGTTTGTTGTCTCATTTCTCACCCAACCTCATTTTTCCATCTCCGTGTATGTTATCTCCTAATATATTTTAGGAGTTTCCTCCTCTGTATATACCCTAGCCAGACTATCTCTATGACTCTTTATAACTCGCTTATATGGCTATGCACACAATCATAACCCATATCTACACTTCTTAGTAGACCATCCATCAATGAAGTTCCATTGTTGCCTTCTCCCTCCCACTGATTGTGATCTCTTTAACAATAATCCAAACCATTGATTTAATCTCGAGTACCATGAGGCGGGTAGAGTTGGATACACACATAGTGAATGTAAATTTAGAGCTTAACCACTTCAATGACAATGACATATACTTGTATACCATGTGAAGCGGATTAGTCAACTTTTTGAGATGGAGTTTTGGCCCTTTTTATTAGATTTTAGGTGAAAATGGATATATTTTAAGTAATTTTGATAAGGAATGCCCCACCATTTCACCAACAACACCAATTTTAAGAACATAGGCTAATGCAATTTTGGTATTCGTATAAACATCTTCAAGATGTTGGTATGCAATGTTGTAATTCAAACTTATGCATAAATTGAAATCTATACACCAAAAACTTTTAGGTGGGGACATGGCCACTATAACTTGTCCAAAGTTTGATTTTCAGCCCCTCATATCATGTGCAATATAAAGTCTAGTTTAATTATATTTGAGAAATCAAAACTCTAAAAATATTGGTCAAATATCCAACTCCAACTCTCGAGGAAGGTAATTACATTTACCATATCGCAAATTACTAAACATGGGCATAAAGAGCATCACTAAATCTGTAAAGTGGTTCTAAAATTATTTATGAAAAATATGTTTAACATTACTAAAAAAATTCTTGCAAATTTAGTGGATAAAGTCACTTACAACTATATAATTCACTCATAGAGAAGTTTTATGTCCTCTATATTTTATCATCTTATGATGAAAGAGTATAATAGAGATTTGAGTAGTTATTGGTGAGTACATTTATGATGATTGATAAAGATTTGAGTGATGAGATTGGTGAGGACATTTATCATTGACTTCTATCTGTGAATGTGGATTGACTCATCAACATATATTCAAGGAAAAACATGCCACTTAAAATGATTTATTGATGTTTCATAGGAGGTGGACTTTCATTACATGTAATCTTAATCCTATACATAAACCCAAATATTATCCTTAATTGTAATTTAACCTCTTACATTAAAAAAAAATTACCTAACTGTTCAAAAAAAATATTTACTTATTTTATTTATTTAAATATTTTAAAAAACATATTTACTCACAACCTTACATAACATAGGATGATTCTTAAAGACACCATGTATCGCGGAATCGTGCTCTAGCTGGTGAAAGGGCCGCTTATAGGCATGTGACGGTAGTAGGTGCACATCTTTAAATATGCATTGAAACTCCCCTAATAATGGAATAGTCTCACGCAGCAAATTCTCAGCAGTGTAACTAACTGAACGTTACTATTAAAATTAGAACTCTTTGTTCTTAGTTATTCATTCAATATATATTAAATGATCAATTTAAAAATTTAAATTACAATATTAAAACTCTAATTATTTTTTATCCATAATTTTATTCACAATTTTTTTAAGACATGATATCTTCTCTATAATTGAAAAAAAATCTAAAAAACATAATAATACATCATAATTATAGTTATTATATTAAAAAACATAATAATTATAATTATTATGTTTGTACTTAAATATCATTTAAATGCAATAATTTTCAATCCTAGAATGCATATCATGCATGTAGTCCAAAAGAAGGAATTTAAGAGATAACAAGATGTAACTTGATTGATATGAAAACGATCCATGTGGTCCTTATATATCTTTTAAGAGGATTGAAAATGTAGATGTGTACTTAAAATATGACTGATGCGTAGCTCACTATGATGTGTAGCTCACGTATAATAGAGTAGCATTTTTCAATGTTATGAATGGTATCTAGTATAAGATAAGTGTACAATTTTGGTTTAGAATGTCACATGGTAGGTTAATATGATATTAATGACACGACCAAGTTTTGTGGGGTGTTTGGTGATGTTGAATATAGTGTATACGGATTTTTTTTCACGCAACGATTTTACTGCTAAAGTCTACGGAGGTGTACATATCCTAGTCCCATCTAGATTTGAACCTATAGGAAACACATGTTCTTAACCATCAGACACACACACACACACACACACACACATGTTTGTCTCATGTTTGGAAGAAGGCTCGATGGAAAGTTATTCGGATTGACCAATTGGAATCGTAAATAGGCACTACATGTTTTGTATCCAAGTAACAAAGGGGTTAGTTCAAATAGAAATAATTGAGGAATTCAAGAAACTAAGGTTAAAGAAAAAGATGAAAAATGGTCTCTCTCCCTCCATAACACTACAAATGAGGGTGGGTATGTGAAAACACAGAGAGGAATAAATGAGGATACACACGTTTCAAAACACTAACTTCCCACTAACAAACTTTCAATGGAGACCAACTACACTACTCCCCTTTCCCAATTGTTGGTTGACTCTCATATGAATCTCAAATTCAATGGCACATGAATACCATGGGAAAACCCTTGTAGTCACCTCTGGTATCCCTATGAAAAACAACTAAGATCACCAACTTGCAGTCAATGTCTGGGGGGTAGAGTCGACAGTCGAGATCGAACGTATGGGTAGGGTAACTAAGCATGAATCCTTGAAAGAGTTGCCTCTCATGGAGGTAATGGAAATGACAAAACCCCCAATATACAACCTCTCCACTATGCTCAGTTAAGCTTCAGAGGGGTTATCTCCTCGACTCTCCTTCACACGACCTCATGTTTGACTCTTGTGTTAGAGGATCTTCCCGAATATACTTATACGACAGTTGGGTTTGAACTCTCCCTAGCTCAAACTAATATGTTTTTCAGTGGACTTGGAGATTTATCTCTCCAATCCTAATCCAATTCCCTAACCCTAAACTTGTTTGTGAACCCTAGAAACAAAGTCTAGTAAATTTTAAGTTTAGCGTTCATTTTAGCGGTTTTTCTTACTCAAAGAGGTACAAAAGTGAAATTGATGTTGTTTGAGACTCTTGCAAAAATAAAACTTATAATAACACTGGAAAAGAAAACTTTACACTAATCCTTCAATGAAAAAGAGTTTCAAAGAAGAAAAAATGCATGAACAATCCTTCAAACCTTGAAATGCAATTTTTTCCTTTCCTAGTGCAAAATGCACAATGCAACTTTCAAGAGAGACAAAAGAAGCAAAAAAAAGGATTTTCTTTCTTATTTTTCTTTTGAAATGATTTAAATATGAGAAGAAAACAAAATCCTATTCTAATATCTTTCTCTTTTTCAAATAACAATGCAAAAAAAATTGTTGGTGGTTCGACACAAGCTGCTCTGCAATTATGTTGATAGGTCTTTTCCACCTGTGTGCTCGCATTTATGGCTCCCTCTGAGGGAGGGGATCCACCCTTGAGATCCCCATCCCCAGACCTGCAGGCCTTCCAGGCCCTCGTTTCTTCCTATGCCAAAGCGCCCAAGCCCCTACCCTCCCGATTCATCAAAAAGGCGGTCGAAATCCCCAAGGTTGTAGTTTTCACACCTTCAGCGCATCCATTGGCACTTAGAATTGTAGATCATGGACTAATTGGTCAATTCACAGGATTGTGGCCCTCCCCAAAATCCATGCATATCTGGTTGGAAACAAACTGGCGCAAGTTGATAAAGGGAAAACTGTCAACAGCGTTTTGTGGTAAGGGATTATTCTCTTTTTTGTTTGAAAAGAAAGAAGATAGAGATCTAATTTTCTGCAGTGGTCCCTATTTCATGGGGACCAAAGGAATGTACCTAAACAAATGGAATCCAGACTTTATTCTAGAAAATGAAATCCCCTCAGCAGTTCCAATTTGCGCTAGGCTGCCCTTCCTTCCCCTCCATTGCTGGAACGATGAAACAATATGAAACATAGGAAACACCCTAGGCAAGTACATTCATCGTGTCGAGCCAAGGGAAGGCCTCTAGGCCTGAGCCAACCTATGTGTAGAAGTGGATCTAGAAAAGGGTCTTTCGTAAGTAATACAACTTAATTTGGATAGTTGGTCCTACATCCAACAGGTTGACTGTGAACAAATTCCCTTCAAATGTAAAATCTTGTCCCTGGGCCAAAGACATGCAAGATAAAGATCTCAAACAAGATCAGTGGTAGTAGCCCAAAAGGAAGAAAACAAATGGAAAAACCCATCCCATTCCGCCCCAAAATCAAAGGGAAAAACTCCCTGATCCAAAAGAAAAGAACCTTGGATCCCCACAAAAGGGAGAATCAAGCCGCAATCGATATGATGAACTTCACCAAGATGACAATCTAAATGAAGCCTGGGAACCCTGAGAAGAAACCAATGGAGGAGGACTAGAAGACAAAGGAAGAGAAAACAACACAGGCCCAGAAAAGGAAAAAGAAGTTCTGGACCTAAGTGGAGAATCCTCAAAATATCCCCACACCCAAAATATGAAGAACCCAGAAATCTTAGAATAAGAGAGACGGGACTCCTCAAAAAGTGATTCTAATTTGGAATTAACTCAAACCATAAATAGCAAGAAACCTGGAAGGAAATCATACAGAAACAAAAGGGAATCAATAGCAAATATAGAAAAGGAATTGGGGATTCAAAAAACTATTGAGGAATCCCTAAAGAAAGATTGAAAAGATGGAAAGAATAAGGCAGCCCAACACAAGGGAAAAAATTCACATCCCTCAAGAGGGGGGCACCCAAACACCCTGATAAATGATGAAAATCATCTCCTAGAATTGTAGGGGATTAGGCAGTAACCACAACAAAGAAGAAATCAAAAAACTGCTACAAGTAGAAAAACCTTCAATCCTCATGCTCCAGGAGATGAAAATGAGGGAGCAGGAAACCTTCAAAGACCTTCAAAAAAATTGTAACAACTGTGACGGCCACGCAGTGAGCTCTAGAGGGGCTTCAGGTGGAATCAAAATCTTCTAGAAGATGGCAAATTTTGAATTGCAAGTGCAAATGAAAACCCAATTATGGCTCAGGGTTAATCTCCTCAATAAAGCTTTAGGTACGCTCTTCTCTATCATCAATGTTTACATACCAAACAATTATAATGAAAAAATTGAATGTTGGCAATCCCTGATAGATCCTGCCAAGTAAAATCCCCCCCAGAACCTCATTATTGTAGGAGACATCAACACAACCAGAGCCACAATGGAAAAAAGAGGAGGATCGATGGTTAGAGACCAATTCTGGGAAAGACTAGAGGATTGATGTCCCCATAAGAAAAGGAATATACACCTAGAATAATAGAAGAGTAGGGCATGGACACATAGCCGCCAGATTAGATAGATTCCTGATTAACAGCACCTTGTTGTCCCTTCCTGACAAGCCTTGCTCAATGAATCTGCCCTGGGCTGGCTCAGATCACCGCCCCATAAGACTAACCTTCGAAGCTCAATACAACCGGGGGCCTATTCCTTTCAAACTAAACCCCTTATGGCTGGATAGACCCTAGCTCATTCAATCCATATCCCAGGTCTGGAACCAGTGGATCACAGGTTCTCCAAACTACATCTGGGAGCATAAACTTAAACTAGTCAAGGATCTGTTAAAGAGCTAGGCCAAAAACAACTCACACAGCAAAGAAAAAGACAAAAAGCTCCAACTGGAGGTTCTCCAAGATGATATGGAAATCATAGAGATTCAACAGAACCTCTTCACCCAAGAGAAAAAACTTCACAAAGAGTACCTCTGGGCTTTAGCTGAAGAAGAAACAACCTAGCGACTTAAATCCAGGAGTCTCTGGTTGAAGGCAAGTGACCAAATAACACCTTCTTTCACAGCCAAGCCAAAGTTAGGAACTGGTCAAATCAAATTTTTGAGCTCAAAACCCATGAAGGGGAAATCCTTAAGGACATCGACCAAATTAAGCAACACGCGTCCTCCCACTTCCACTCTCTGTACACTACCTCCGACATAGATGAGGATCACCTCTCTGAAGCCTTTCTTCTGCATATCCCCCATAATATTACTGAGGCCGACAACTTTCACCTTGACAGGCCCATCGATGAAGTTGAAATCCTCAAAGCCTTGAACCAATTCCAAGATGACAAAGCCCCGGGCCCGGATGGCTTCACCCTGCATTTCTATAAAAAAATGTTGGCACATCATCAAAAAAGACTTCACTAGAATGGTTTGCTTCACTCACAAATCCAAAAAATTGGGTGGAGCAACAAACTCATCCTTTATGGATCTCCTCCCTTAATCTCTTTAGACCCATCTCACTATGCAACATCTCCTATAAAATTCTGTCCAAAATAATAGAAAACAGGCTCAACCCCTTCCTCAGCTTGTTAATTCTCCCAAACCAGGGAGGCTTTATAGCAGGTCGTCATATTTGGGACAACTTCATCTTTGTCCAAGAATAAATCCATGCTAGTAGCGCTCGGGAGGACTCTGGAATGGCTATAAAACTCGACATGGCCAATGCTTTCGACAGAGTGGAACACAAATTTCTCTTCAAAGTCTTGCGCAACTTTGGCTTCAGTCGGAACTTCATGGATTGGATCATCTTGTGCATCGACTCTCCTTGGATAGCGCCCCTAATAAATGTCAGACCAGGTCCTTTCTTCAAGGTGTCCAGGGTATTAAGGTAGGGTTTCCCCCTCTCCCCCTTGCTCTATGTGATAATGGCGGAATCACTAAACATAAATCTTGAATGGGAAAGTGCAAATGGAAACATTCTTGGAATAAAAATTTCTCAAGGAATAAAAAGAATAAACCACTCCCAATTTGCAGATGACATAATTTTTCTAAGCGGTGCTTCTAAAACTTTGGCCAGAAGAATCCTCCAAGTCTTGGATACCTTCCTTATAGTCTCGGGAGGTACTCTAAACAAAGAAAAATGTCAGATCTATACCTGGAATGTCTTGGAAATCATCAGAGCTAGAATAACTCAAATCATGTGGTTTGCCATTACCCAAGACTAGAAATCCTTCAAGTATTTTGGCCTCCCCCTCTGCATCAAAGAACTTACCAGAGAATTTTGGGACCACTTCATCCAAAATATTAGGGAAAAGATGGAAAATTGGGGCTCTCGATGGATCAATCCAGCTGGCAGGGTGGTGTTGATCAATTTTTTTCTCTCAGCCCTCCCCATGTATCAATTCTCTACCCTTCTTCCCCCAAAGGGAATTTTTAAAGAAATGGCCCAGCTCATCTGCAAATTTTTGTGGCGAGGGGGGAAATCAAATCACAAAAAATTCCACTTGGTAAACTGGGAAATAGTCACCCAGCCCAAAAAAAGGGGTGGTCTAGGTATCAGAACCCTGAAATCACCAACTCTGCAATGGGAGCCAAACTCCTGTGGAGGTTGATCTTAGGGGACAATGATTGGTGGAAACAGGACATCATAAGCAAGTATGGACTAGGTAAAAGAAAAAGGAGTATGGACAATCCACAAACTCAACAAGCAGGGTATCAAATCTGGAAACTAATAAAGGCAGTCACCCCCTTCTTCAGAGAACATCTATCCTAGATCCTGGGCAATGGAAAAATAATAAAAATATAGCAAGATCAAATATTTGGGGTGACTTTCAATCCCAGCGATGAAACTCTCATGGATCTAAAATGTTAGATGTTAGGCACAAGCAAGCACACCATGTATGACATTTCAACCTAGAATGACAATGTCAGTTGGAGAGACTGGAACTTGGGGGATGTTCCGCAGCATCTAATAGCATAGGCTCATCGTCTGACCATGCTTCTAAAAGGGCAACACCCATTCAAAAAACCTAGCCAGACAATAGGGGATGGGGGAACAAAGGTTACTCAGTCAAAGAAGGGTACAGCCAGGTCCTTAATCTCATGGGAGACTACCAACCCTCAGCAAAATGGAGAAACGTCTGGAACCGGGACTCCCTTCCCAAAATCAACTTCTTTACCTGGACTCTAGTCCATGACAAAATCATAACATGGGAAAACCTCATGAAAAGAGGTTTCCATGGCCCCTTCATCTGCCCTCTTTGCCAAAATAGTCAAGAGAATATCAGTCATTTGTTTTAGGAATGCCCTTCTGTGAAAAATTGTTAGACCCTAGACTTCGGGGATCTCGCTAGAATTATAAGATGGCCCTCCTCCCCCCACCCCAGCCTAGGAAGCTGAGACAAGTACTACCAGGGATCCTTCAAGGACAAGCCAGTTTTGAAGCGTATGTGGTAGTCGCTACCAAAGTTTATCTGCTGGCAGATCTAGATAACAAGAAACAGGAAAATTTTCCAAGGCAATGCCTCTCCTCCACAAATAGTAGCTGCTAAAGAAAATATGCTACTCTTTTAATCCATAAACTCAAGACCACTAAAAATCGAAGACTCAACAAATTGGATTGTTCGGGAAAAAGACTGGATAGAAAGCTTCAATCTCAGGACTTCAAAGCATGCCAAAGCTGCAACAAGATCAAGTTGGTAGCTTCACAACATCCTCAACATAGACCTTTGGATACAAAAGAAAACAATCCATACTCTCTGTTTCGATGGTGCCTCAAAAGGAAACCCAGGGGAGGCAGGTGCGGGGGGGATTCTCTATGATCCCGAGGGGGGAAAAGCTTCATGCTACCACTGGAATCTAGGGACGGAAACCAACAACAAAGATGACGCCTATGCTCTTTTAAAAGGGGTTCAATTGGCTCAAAACAAGGATATCCAAGAGCTTGTTGTCCTAGGGGAATCTAATGCCATAATAAGATTGATGGTTAAGGGAACAAACCCCAGAGACCCAAGCTTAAGGAAAATTCTGGACAGAATCCAGCTGGCCTCCAGAGAAATCAAAATCACCTTCTATCACATTCTTCGAGGCAACAATAGTGAAGCCGACAATATGGCCAATGTAGCAATAGGGGAAAAAACCAGCACCCTCAGTATCGACGGAGTCTCAACCCTAGCCCCCTTCTACTAATGAACACCCAGGAATGAAAAAAGGCCAGCGAAAAAAGGTTCTTCCCCTAGGTTCCAAGCAAAATGCAAGGGCACATGGGTAAGAATTTTTGTAGCCATACCCAAATTACAAGGGAAGGGGGTGTCTCCACACACTCAAGATTGGCCCCCTCAGTTGAGTGCAAATTTAGCCACAATAGCTCAAGGTGGATGCTTGTAGTCATCCATGTGGATGAGAGATTTTATAGGCACACCAAATGGAACGGACCACATGCAGACCACCCCTCCCGAGATATTAAGGTGGCCATATTTTCAGATAGAGCGAAATATCTATTTTGCATCGGAAATACGGACTCCCTGCTTCGTTTATGTGGAATTGTAGTACGGGACTCTCACCTCCCACATCATTGTAGCTCCCCTAGTGTCAGTTTCACTTCCATTGTCCCCTCCATGGTGTCGTTTGGTACATCTTACAGGACTCCTCCCACGAACCCGTAGGACAGTGCATCATTCCTCCCTCAACAATCTTGCAGCAGTCCTTGTTCAGCGTTTGGCTCCTATGGGAAATCCCTTTCACTCGTTCGCCCTACCAGGCCCTTCTATTATTTAATCCAACCCTCTCGCCACCTTTGTGACATTCCAAGCTTCCACTGTGAGTAATATAGGTCTCTCTATCCGCGGAATCTTTTCCTTTCATTTTCAGACCTTGGTTTGGCCTCGAACTTCTTCATGATCTCCTGATTTTCTCTTGTCGCGATCCTCAGCACTTAAGTGCTCCCTATTTACCCCTTTCTCCCTTTGCTTCTCGGCTCCCCAACCGACCCCCCAAGTCTCTACAAGTCGCCCCATAATATTTCCTCTCCCTCTTTCCGAATTCTCTCCTTGGCACTATGCAGAACCCACAAGAGCTAGCCAAATCCGGCCTTTCTTCAGGCAATAGCAAAATGCAACAAGCTATAGCTACTCAGGAAGACTCAGTTTGTTGGCCTGAGGATGATTGGGAGGTCGAGTGTGGTGGATGCAGCAGTCTAAGAGAGAAATTGGGAGCGTTAAGCTCCAATCGTGCATTCGAGATGGAGACTTTATCTTAGCACCGCTTCCTGATAAGGAAGCTCCAAGATGAAAGTGATGCCCAATGAAGACAAATCGAAACCAAACGTCTGCAGATTGACACACTACAGCAC
>CBVK0100231025.1:0-11931 GCA_900067695.1 Picea abies | reverse complement strand
CAATAAATGTTCTACAAAAATATCACTAGGGTCGAACCATTTTACTTTTTCAACATATTTTAAATTAAGGTTGTGGAAGTGGCCCGTGAATTCAAAAATCTTGTTCATATTTCTAAATATGAAATCCCCAATTTTTTAATAACCCCGATCGTTACGATGTCTCGACGTACAACATGTAACTTTTTTTTAACAAAAGGACAATAACATCAATAATAAATCAATTAACCATGGGTGAGGGTAATCATTATCATTAGCGATCAAACATCAACTTTAATTAACTATGCATTAATACTCTAGTTCCAAATCCATCCAACCTCATCAAAAATTATCGGCGTGTTAGAACACAAACTAAATCAATCATTCATCTACAAGGCACAAGAAAAATACAATTTACACAACCAATGACAAACAATCCATGCAACTAGCTAAATCATCTGAGTCTACAATCATCGATCTCATCATAGAATAATCAAATTTACAATTCAGGGCAGAAAAAATTAATCAATAAGATTATCATGATAGCAGTCCTAAATATCAATATGTAGGACAATTCATTTTATCTTGACATAATTACAATTAATGCTACATTATGTCTTGTGAATACTACCATATCTATATTAACTTAATATCAATTAATTAATAAATTAATATATATATAGAGAGAGAGAGAGAACAATTCTATTTAGTACCATTTAATTCAATATTGGTTAATTACATTTACTAATTGTATACTAAATTAATGCATATAAAATCTCTGTTTAGTAATATTTTCAAAAATCCATAAAAACATCCCTTAAATTTACTTGATAACTTATCAAGAATGACTCTAAGATCGCCTCTACCTTCTTAGTGATTTATTATAACAAGTAACTTAAAGAGACAAGACTTAAAATAGATCAAGGTTTAAGGTTTATGTGTTGAATGATTTTAGATTGTAAAAGAATGGTACATAAAGTAAATCATTCCACTTTAACCACTTCACGAATTAGATAAATCTTACGTCATATCTCTTTACTCCATTAACATATTAATTTATAATAATCTTATTACGCATTACCTATCTAATGCGTTCACATATAATCTCATGTCGTTATAATTTAGTGGTTAAATTATAAAACGCAATTGAGATAATCCTGCAAAATTCTCACCTATAATAATTAACTCACTTTCAACCATCTTCTATGAGTATGCAACGCAATAATTACTATAATTAGTTATGGTAATTAAATTAAGCTGGGAACATCAACTGGTATAAAGACGGGAAATATCAACTGTATAAACATCAACTGGTAATTAGACTGGAAACAACAATTGTATAAAAACGGTAAATATCAACTGTATAAAAACTGGAAACATCAACTGGTAATTAAATTTTCCAGCTTAATTAAATTAAACTAGAAACATCAACTGGTAATTAAATTTTCCAGCTTAATTAAATTAAACTAGAAACAACAATTGTATAAAAATGGTAAATATCAACTGTATAAAAACTGGGAACATCAACTGGTCATTAAATTTGCCAGCGTAATTAAATTAAACCGGAAACAACAACTGCATAAAAATCGAAGTCACATTCATCCATTCACTCAGCCACTAAATCGGGGAGGGAAAAAGGTAAGTGCTAGGTGTTAACGTCAGCAAGGTTTAAGAGAACAAACGTAAGGAGAATATTTTGGGAAATCTACACCACAGATCTTGTTGGACAGTCTGAGATATTTAAGACAGAGACAAAACCACAGGATCCATGCCTCAGATAAGCTGAGCGCCGAGAAGAATAACTCCCGGTCGCAGGGCGAAAGAGCGGAGCTGAGTGGTTGACCACCATACTGCGGAAGAAAACTGACAAGCGTAGAGAAGACTCAAAAACCGGAGCCTTGGAAAAAAATTATTTAAGGTCAGAAAAGGAAGGGCAATAAAGGAGTTGGGCCGAGGCGTCCATCTACCTCGCATTCTCAACCTTGGATCCCTCCTCGAGTTCAGAAAGCCTCGACACTTTCGAGTCTGAATATAACTCGCTTCCCTCTGTGCAACGAGATTGGAATTGAATCCACTATGGATAACGCAACGTCGGGGTCTGTAGAGGAACCGAACAAATAAATGTTAACCTAAAAAAAAATGTGAGGGGCATGCAAAGAGAGGAGACGAGCGTGGAGCGAGCAGTGGTAGATTTATTAAATTCCTCTTGAACCTAAAGCATGCACGGAAATGTGTGACAACTGTGTTGCAGAGCCAGATCATTTTCCAGGGCGATTTCATCACGATGGCACGAAAATTTCTTTACTCATTTCCAAGGAACCCATCTCAGAGACTAGTCTCCATGCTGCAACACTCCCACCCCAAGGGATTACTACCCAGATCTAAGATTCGGGAAGAACAAAGAGAACAGACAAAAATCTAATAGTTGCAGAGGAGTAGGGAATCTGATGACTTCTCTCTATCACAAGCAAAATCAAGGTGGTTGGGAATATGCCCCATCTGGATCTGCAAAGTTATTCCATACCCTTAAGAAATGGTGGTTTGTGAGTGGCCTACTCAAGACGGGTTGAACTTCCAGGAGATAAGAAAAAAAAACTACTTTGACAAGATATCAAAACCCAACAACAACTCCACTGGAGCTTCTTTTTCTCTGCAAGAAAGGGCAACTATTGTTCACTTCCCGCTAGAAGAAACCATTTACACTTTCATTTGTTAAGGCCCTGGCGCCCAACGCCATCAACTGTTTGTTATTTAAATTGAGTTTCAAGGAGAGGTCAAACACCACAGTGAAATTAAACAGACAATCAACCCACTGGGATATTCCTGTCACACCAACCTTTCTTCAGCACTTTCTGCTCCTGCTCACTTCACCAATGTACGAATTGCAGTATTTTCAACTAATTACAATTCAGTGGCTTAACTACTTAGTCCAATGCAACGGAATACATGCAAATATAGCCTACAATGAAATATAATAACAACCAAAGTATCCCTATTACAAGACCCTTTACATATATTGGGCGTCGCTCTGAACAATGAGGTTGAGGCAGATTGGGTTCGGATGACAAAATATTTCAAATAGACTAAAATCTAATCTACCCAACAATTTGGAAATCAACATAACAATACATATGCCAAAAATAAGTAACAAGAAGATGACATCAGATAATCACAACCCTGCCAATATAAATCTAAACACAATACAAACTGTAGTTTTACCCAGAATACCATGACCTTTGATGAAAAATCTGAATCGTTGTCCCACGCTTGCGCTCCGACCAACTCCCGCTTGCTAACCGCTGAGACCTCATCGGTACCTCCCAGCCAATGCTAGGGGTACTCTGCTTCCCCCCGAGTCCCCCGAGCCACAAAGGGGCCCAGCACACGACTAGATAATAAGCTAACTCCCATCTCACCTCGCAAGGTCGAGCTACCACTCTCTATTCGAGCTGGGTATCCCAACTTTTCATTTGTTAAGGCCCTGGCGCCCAACGCCATCAACTGTTTGTTATTTTAATTGAGTTTCAAGGAGAGGTCAAACACCACCGTGAAATTAAACAGACAATCAACCCACTGGGATATTCCTGTCACACCAACCTTTCTTCAGCACTTTCTGCTCCTGCTCACTTCACCAATGTACGAATTGTAGTATTTTCAACTAATTACAATTCAGTGGCTTAACTACTTAGTCCAATGTAACGGAATACATGCAAATATAGCCTACAATGAAATATAATAACAACCAAAGTATCCCTATTATAAGACCCTTTACATATATTGGGCGTCGCTCTGAACAATGTGGTTGAGGCAGATTGGGTTCGGATGACAAAATCTTTCAAATAGACTAAAATCTAATCTACCCAACAAATTGGAAATCTGCTCATTTAGGTTTTTTGGTGAGAGATTTGTTTAGAGTTTGTCGGAAGAACCACAGTGCTATTGACAACTTGTCGTCGACGTTTCGGATCCACAACAGGATCCATCTTCAGGACAATACATATGCCAAAAATAAGTAACAACAAGATGACATTAGATCACAACCCTACCAATATAAATCTAAACACAATACAAATTGTAGTTTTACCTAGAATACCATGACCTTTGATGACAAATCTGAATCATTGTCCCACGCTTGCGCTCCGACCAACTCCCGCTTGCTAACCGCTGAGACCTCACTGGTACCTCCCAGCCAACGCTAGGGGTACTCTTCTCCCCCTTAATCCCCCCGACCCGCAAAGGGGCCAAGCACACACACATAGAATACTATCTCCCAACTTGCCTCGCAAGGTCGAGCTACCACTCGTTATCTAACCTGGGTATCCCAACTCCCACAAGGAAAATCAGTCAAGAATAAAATCCTATAGCATAACCTTACGCATACCAGAAATGATCCCTTCTTCTCCTCCGCCATTCCTTTTATAGATTTTTCTTAGTCATTTGTTTCCAAACCCTCATTAATTTATGTTTATTAAAATTTAATTAGGATAACCCCCCCCCGGTACACATGTCACCCGATCCCTTAGTTGCACTAGAAATTCAATTAATTAATTAATTTAATTTTCCTATTTCCCTCACCCACCTAAAAGCATTCCTAAAAGCGCTCCTTAATGTTCCTTTATTCCCTTACATTCATTTTAACGACTGATGTCTTTCTTAAAGCTTAGTTGAGTTTGAATTTAGAAAGTTCCCTAGGCTAGATTCCCTCCTATGTTCCACATCCCTTTTGTCTTTAAGTTTCCCCTTTTTATCTAAGTTCAGAATTAGCAAGTTTACACACAAACAACAATTTACCTTTCTAAAAATTCCAATTTAATTATTTATGTTTGAATTTTCTTCATCCCCCCTTTGATAAAAGTCTTTTCAGTTTTGTTTTTTTTTTGTGTTCACAAGTCCTACTTAGACCTAGGCTTTTAAATTCACTAAGCTCGACAAAAAGTTTTGAAGGGAATTTATGATTATAAATCTTTACTCATTGAATATTCATTTTAAGGCTGACCAAGTCCTAAGGAGACATAGTTTTCTAGGTAATAAGTTCATTAACTTACCAGTGTTAAAAAATTGCGACGTTCCCTTCAATATGCACTACGTGCTCCAACGGTGTCACTCGCCTTCATTGCCTGTTTTATTTACGCGACGTACCCTTCAAGACGCACTATGTGCTCCAAGGGTGTCACTCGCCTTTCGACTGATTTTGGTAGATGTAAAACCCCTGGAGTCTATACTCTGTCAGGTAACCTTGTGGAAGACTAAGGGCCTTTAAGGAATAAGAACCCTCCCTTATTGTGTGCCCCTTAGAATCATCGTGAGTGATTGTCACAATCTGCCCTCAAAGAATCATGGATATCTCGAACTAGGTAATCGTTAACCTACAGTTCGAGCCACGATAGGAGTGCTAGTAGGTTGGGGTAGAGCGACTTCCACACCTCTCCCTCAATATATCTGGTTGTCATGCGTGACCCCTTTACACCAAATGTGAGTCTGGTTAGCAAGCTATCATCAGCCTACATCCAATAATGAAACACGTAAGCGATCCAAAATCAACATCATAATATACTAGTCATATGTCACATATGCAATATCAAAAACACTCAAACCATAACAACCCACTCCCTGACTCAATATGGAGTCCAAGGAGGTCCATTGATTCCCTCGGCATCCTCAATTAGTCTAGATTCTTGCACACTTAGGAAAAACCAATTAATAGAACTGTCAATATAAATATAATAAAATAGCATAACATCAGATTCACAACATCATCACAATATGTAATCGAAACAATCAATCATATAATAAACCAGATCATTTGCACGCAAGTGTCCTCAAAGAATAAGTCCAATCAGGTGTTTGCAAGAGCGGGATGTTACATACACCCCCTCTTGTTTTAAACTTCGTCCCTAAGTTTCACAGTCATATAAGTGCCGAAATAAAGTATCTCACAATATCTATATGTCTAGCTATCAAACAAAAATGGAAACTGTTGATGCATATCATATGCGTCCTCCCTGGTCGTTGAGTGTGGACTATAGGTGCCCCACTGTACCTTGACCTGATCAATTTTTCGACATTGTAGTTGTCGAATGCAATGGTCCAGAATGTGGATTGTCTCCATTGTGAGCGCACCCTCGTCCGATACCTGCAAGGAATTCATGTCAATCACATGTGTAGGATCACTAACATAATGTCTCAAAACAGATACATGAAAAATATCGTGCATACGCATCAAAGAATCATGTAAGGCTAGTCGATAGGCCACAATCCCCTTCCATTCCACAACCCTAAAAGGTCCCACAAACCTAGGAGAGAATTTAGCACCCTTTCCAAACTTAATCGAACTCTTGTGCGGTTTCATCCATAAGAATATTTGATTGCCAACTTCATAACTACGGTCGACACGATGCGCATCGACATAAATATTTTGTCAATCGTGTGCTTCCTTTATCCTCAAGTCGATCCCAACTCAAAGGCATCTGACATGGTCGCCTGTAAAGAAACTCGAATGGCACCATCTTAATGGTGCTTTGATAACTGTGTTATAGGAAAATTATACCAGTGGTAATAATTCTTCCCAACACTTATGTTGATCCATCACGTACATACACAACATATCCTCCAAGAATTGGTTCATTCACTTAGTCTGCCCATCTATCTCCGAGTGATACGAGGTACTAAAGTTAAGTTGGGTTCCCAAAGCTTCTTGGAGACTAATCCAAAATCGTCCTATAAACATCGACCCTTGATCGGATATGATCCTCTTAGGCACATCGTGCAGCCTCACAATCTCGCCGATAAAAACTCTAGCTATGTCAAGTTCCTAATACGTCGTACACACATGAATAAAATGATAACTCTTCGTCAGAGTGTTGACTACGACAAAAATAGAGTCATGTCTCATTGCCATCAGTGGAAATCCAACAATGAAATCCATCGAAATGACCTCCCATTTTAATTCTGGAATACCGTGTGGATGGAGTAATCCTACAGGATGTTTATGTTCAACCTTCACTTGCTGACATTCTAAACATCTTGCCACGTAGTTCACTATGGCCGCCTTCATTCCTTTCCATAAGAATAAGGATTTAAGGTCTTCCCTCATCTTCTTGACTTTAGGATGAGCCATGTACACTGCTCGATGAGCTTCGTTTAAGATCAGACTCGTCAACTCGTCATTGGGCGGTACGCAAATCTGATTTTTAAATCTCATTAATTTGTCGTTGTCCATAGTAAATCCCTCAAAATTGGGTACCATCATGGTGTTTTGTCCGATAATTTCCTTAATCTCCCTATACCAATCATCGTTGCACTATAAAGTTAGAATCTTTTCACGTAGGTTGGTCTGAGGAGGCATCACCAAAAATATGCATGGTCTCTGACTCAATGCATCATCCACTTTGTTCATTGTTCCTTTTATGTAGGTAATCTCGAAATCATACTCGCTAAGAAATTTTGACCAATGCCTTTGTCGCACGTTCAATTTTCTTTGCATAAAGATGTGTTGTAAACTACAGTGGTCTATTTTTAGTTTGAAATTCCGTCCAATCAGGTAGTTTCTCCATACTCTCAAGGCACACACAATGAATAAAAGCTCCAAATCGTGCATCGCATAATTCTCCTCATGCCTTCTTAACTTTCTAGAAATGTAAGTGATCACTCAACCGTCTTGCATCAAGACTCTTCCTAAGCCTTCCTTGGATGCGTCAATGCATATCAAGAAATCCCTGTCCATGTCAGGGACCTTTAGTATTGGCGCTAATGTCAACAACTCCTTGAGCCTCCAAAATTCTTCTGCGCATTTCTCAGTTCAAACAAACTTATTTTTCTTCTTCTGCAATTCCATAAGCATATTTGATATCTTAGAAAAACCCTTGACAAACCGTCAATAGTATCCCACTAAACCCATGAATCTATGCACTTATGGGACATTCGTCGACATAGGCCATTCGATAATAGCCTCGACCTTTGTTGGATCCATAGTGATACCTTTGCCAGATATAACATGCCCTAAATAATGAATCTTCGATTGATAAAATGAGCATTTCGACAGTTTCCAAAACATTTTTTTCTCTCGAAGACACTGTAGTAACAAGCGCAAGTGTTCGTCATGCTCCCCCATCATCCGAGAATATATCAAAATATCGTCAATGAAAACTTGAAAAACAAATTCCAAGTATTCGTGGAACACCTCATTCATCAAGCTCATAAATACCCCTAGGGCATTTTTCAGTCCAAACGGTAAAACAATAAACTTGTAATGTCCAAACCTCATCTTAAAGGCAGTCTTAGGAATTCCTTCCTCCTTGATATGTAACTAGTGATACCCTAATCTTAAGTTGAACTTAATTTTCTCAGTATTCAGGTGGGAATCATACCAAAGCAACTAAATGAAACGAGCCTCGCACTTGGGCACCGTACGACCGCCCTGTCACAAGGCATTGAAATCATTGAGTTGACGCTCAATGAATTCCTCAGACAATAACCTCTCCTTGAACCGCTCCTCGAACAGTTCCCATGACACGTCTTTGACGACCATGTTCAGTTGTGATCGGAGCGTCTTCCACCAGAGAAGAGTGCTCCCCTTCAACTAGAAGACCGCCATGCGGACGTTCATGTTGGAGGTATAGTCGCGAAGTGCAAAGCACATCACCATATTCTCCAACCATGCCTTGGAGGCTGCACCATCTGTGGCACCAAAGAACTCGGGAAAATTGACCTTCTCAAATTTGCGGTGAATGTTACCAGTACCGACTGGAGAATGTGGTGGACCCTCAGAAGGTGTCAGTGCCTTGGCCTCATATCTATCTAAACGGCTTATAATTGCCTCTGAAATCCTCTGAAAGGACCACATCAGCCCAACCACATCACCCACAACTATCTGTTCCTGCCTGACAACCTGTTCTTCTCCCTGGCGGTTAAACCCCCCAGGCGTGGATGCTACTTGGGGTGTCATGCCTCCTCCCCTAGCACCCCGTCGTTTGCCTCTGCGGCGTCCTCTAACCATGATTACCTGCACGAATACAAATCAATTTAATTAGCGACAGACATTTTATAATCAAGTATCTAATCAATGGAAGCCGTAGTGATCCCAAGTCACGGGTTGAATTGGATCTGATACCATATGTAATAACCTCGACCATTACGATGCCTCGACGTACAACATTTAAATTATTTTTTTAATAAAAGGACAATAAAATCAATAATAAATCAATTAACCATGGGAAAGGGTAATCATTTTCGTTAACGATCAAACATCAACTTTAATTAACTACACATTAATACTCTAGTTCCAAATCCATCCAGCCTCATCAATAATTATCAGTGCATTAGAACACAAACTAAATCAATCATTCATCTACAAGGCGCAAGAAAAATCCAATTTACACAACCAATCACAATCAATCCATGCAACTAGCTAAATCATCCGAGTCTACAATCATCGATCTCATCATAGAATAAAACTAGCTAAATCATCCGAGTCTACAATCATCGATCTCATCATAGAATAATCAAGTTTACAATTGAGGGCGAAAAAAGTTAATCAATAAGATTATCATAATTGCAGTCCTAAATATCAATATGTAGGAAAATTCATTTTATCTTGACATAATTACAATTAATGTTACATGTATTGAAATGTCTTGTGAGTACCATATCTATATTAACTTAATGTCATTATATATAGAAAAAGAGAAAAAGAGAAAGAGAACAATTCTATTAAGTACCATTTAATTCATGATGGGTTAATTACATTTACTAATTGTATACTAGATTAATTCATATAAAATGATGATTTCAATTAGGTAATATTATCCAAAATCCATAAAAACATCTCTTAAATATTACTTGATAACTTATCAAGAACGACTCTAAGATCGCCTCTACCTTCTTAGTGAGTTATTATAACGAGTAACTTAAAGAGACGAGACTTAAAATAGATCAAGGTTTAAGGTTTATGTGTTGAATGATTTTAGATTGTAAAAGAATGGTACATAAAGTAAATCATTCCACTTTAACCACTTCATAAATTAAGATAAATCTTATGTCATATCCCTTTACTCCATTAACATTTTAATTTATAAGAATCNNNATCTTATGTCATATCCCTTTACTCCATTAACATTTTAATTTATAAGAATCTTATTATGCATTACCTATTTAATGCGTCCACATATAATCTCATGTCGTTATAATCTAGTAGTTAAATTATAAAACGCAATCGAGATAATTAAATTAAACCGGAAACATCAACTGGTATAAAGACGGAAAAGATCAATTGTATAAATATCAATTAGTAACTAGCACAGTTGCTAACTCGTGGTTGGTGAACGTCGAACCGCCGATAAAAAAAAAAAATTAGCGTTAAAAAAAAATAGTGAAAATGTCAGGCCCATGCATGAAGAAACTGTAAACTTCCAGCCCATCACACAAATAGTGGCTAAATCTCACATAGAAAACAAACCCTCCACATCTCAGCCAAATATGGACAGTTGAAGAATTTCAAAAGTTAATCATTTAAATTTGGCAATCATATGATGTAATAGTAATTTTTTAATATGATTAGGTAAATGTTAAAAAGTAAACAGGTTAACGGATTCATTTATAAATGCAAAGAAGTTATTAACAATAAATTTGACTCATTGATTTTGACGGACGACTAAGAATATGACAGCATCTTCAATGCATGACCATCAGATTAGAATTTAAGATTAAAAGATCATTAATTGTGTCCATCTCCAATAGATATACACCTTTCGACGTAATTAAATTTTCAAACGTAATTAAATTTTTGAACATAATTAAATTAAACTGGAAACAACAATTGTCTAAAAACAGTAAATATCTGTATAAAAACTGGAAACATCAACGGGTAATTAAATTTGTCAGCGTAATTAAATTAAACCAGCGTAATTAAATTAAACTGGAAACAACAATTGTATAAAAACGGTAAATATCAACTGTATAAAAACTGGAAACATCAACGGGTAATTAAATTTGTCAGCGTAATTAAATTAAACTAGAAATAACACTTGTATAAAAACGGTAAATATCAATTGTATAAAAACTGAAGACATCAACTGGTAATTAAATTTGCCAGCGTAATTAAATTAAACTAGAAACGACAATTGCATAAAAATCGGAGTCACATTCAGCCATTCACTCAGCCACTAAATCGAGGAGAGAAAAAGGTAAGTGTCAGGTGTCAACGTCAATAAGGTTTAAGAGAACAGACGTAAGGAGAATATTTTGGGAAGTCTACACCACATATCTTTTTGGGCAGCCCAAGATCTTTAATATGGAGACGAAACCATAGGATCCACGCCTCAGATAAGCGAGAGCCTAGAGGAAGAATGTCAGGTCACAAGGAGAAAGGGCAGATCTGATTGATTGACCACCATACTACGGAAGAAACCTGACAGGCGTAGAGAATACTCATAAACCTGAGCCTCAGAAAAAAATTACTTGAGGTCAGAAAAGGAAGGGAAATAAAGGATATGGGTCGAGGCGTCCATCTACCTCGCATTCTCAACCCTCCTCGAGCTCAGAGAGCCCCGACACTTTTGAGTATGAATAGAACTCGCTTCCCTCCGTGCAACGAGAGTGGAATTGAATCCGAACAACATTAGAGTCCACTATGGATAGCGCAACGTCGGGGTCTGTAGAGAGGAACCGCACAAATAAATGTTAACCTAAAAAAATATGTGAGGGGCACGCAAAGAGAGGAGACAAATAAGGTGCGAGCAATGGGAGATTTATTAAATTTCTCTGGAACATGAAGCATGCACGAAAACGTGTGACAACTGTTGCAGAGCCAGATCATTCGCCAGGGCGATTTCGTCACGATGGCACAAAAGTTTCTTGAACCATTTCCAAGGGACTCATCGCGAAGACTAGTCTCTCTTAGGATTATGCGTACTTAGTTTGGAATTGGGTTTGTTAGTATTCCTTAGTTAGCTGTTTAGA
>CBVK0100230994.1:0-21201 GCA_900067695.1 Picea abies | reverse complement strand
TTCATCTATTTTGGTATGTTTGGGGTAGTGTAGAAACTAGATTGAATTTTAGGGAGTCATTTTCTCTATCTATACTTTAAACCTTGGTATAGTTATAGGGGGATTTTCTCGCTAGTAGATCTCAATGATAAAGACCTTGATGTGACATCAGTGTCCATTTTCTTGCTCGATGAAGATAATCTCATGGAGGAATCATCTGACGTGATTGGTCAACACAAATTGATGATTTCATACATGTTAGGAGGCATAGATGGGATGTGTTTTGTTTCACTTTTGATAAAGATCCCATCTACGACGTTGAAGGTAGTTCTCAAACAAAAGGGGTTGAATTTCTGTCTTCAAAGGACTGGTCTTCATGCACATATGATTCATATGCTTGGCATCCTGGTAATTATATGATCATAGATTTTTTTCAAGGTGATTCGTCACAACATACTCATGAATATTTCCAACTACCTTCGTGCTCAGATCTTGATGGATACCATGTCATAGCCAGCCTAGAGTAGTCCAAAGCTCAATCTACAAAGAGAAAGCATTTTCATCTTGAATATTTTTACAATGATTCGTGAATGAAGAGATAATTCATTTATTTCTCCATAAATGAGACAATCCCTTACCTCTTTTCTTCTTCTCTAAGGAATCATCGGGATTTCTTGGGTCCCTTACCTCTTTTCTTCTTCTCTAAGGAATCATCGGGATTTCTTGGGATCTCTCATCTCTTCTCAATATTTGGGAAGCAGTGGTGTGCTAAATTAGAATGAAGACAAGCCATCATCCTTACAGGGTAGCCCTCTTCAGAGATGGATTGATTAGGCTTGTGGCCATTTTCTCCAGCAGGATTTCCTCCCTACCACCCATGTCCATGAGTTTCATTTCATGATTGATTACATGTCTATTTATGATCATGATTATTACGTGATGGACTTATCTTTGTTTTATTGTATGATCAAGCATAGGGGGATATACCTTGATGAAATGATGAACATATAGTTGTACTACTTGTATGACTTCACCTGACATCACCCATCACTTGATCTTTAGGGCCCTAAGGCCCCAAGTAAGTAGGTAAGTCATCTTGATTTCCTTGCATTTGCATATTGATTGCTCATATAGTCTAGTTTCATTTTAATTTCATTTATCCCTACTTGCAATATTGATTTACAAGTTTCTTTTTATCATATATTTAAAAAAATAAAAAAAAATCTTTTCTAGATTGGTTGTTGATTTTTCATTTTTGACTTTTGATATATATGGATGAAGGGTGATAGAACCACCTTGTATTTTATAGTTTGTTGTTTCAATGTGTGTATGAACAAGTCCACCAAGAGATGTTGTGGTTCTCATGCACTGTACGACGAGTACATGTCCCCAAGTAGGAGACATATGTTATCCCCAACTCCTAGGGATAACTAAGGAGATGATATTTCGAGGCCCTCAAGTTGCAGACATGGAGCAACGAGAGACAGCTTGACCAACAGTGTCCACTTGCACAGACAAAGACCCGCCTCACCACCACAACTCCAGGTTCATCACGATGGTATCCACCACATCCGTTGGCTTCTGGAAGACATTGGTTATTGCTACATGAGGTACAATCCAGGTATTATGGTGAGTGTCATTTCAATATTTGAGGGATTTGATTTTGTTACATCTATTACCGCTTTTGATTATGTAATATCTTCTTGGACATTATGATCTTTGCCTTGTTTCACTTTGGTGGTTGACATTGCGTGCTCTTTTCCCTGTTTCACTTTGGTGGTTGACATTGCGCCCTAGTAAGTGGGTCAGCCTTGGGGATAAGTTTACTACTGGGAGGTCCCCTTGACGAGTCATCGTGCCATTCCCGATCATACTTGTCACTTTCCACACTTCATCCTCTCATCTCCTTACCTTTTGGGATTTTCAAGTGTGATGACCCAAGAAGGGGTTGTATATAAAACAAATTCAAAGAAATATATAAAATTAAGAGAAATATAAAAATTAGAAACAATTGTAAGAAATATATAATAATATAAATAAAATCAATTATGGGGCCAAAAGAAATAATGAAGAAGGAGAAAAATGATTACCCTATTGAAATATATTTTGTCTTTTCTTGTATTCATGGCTATTTGTATTTCATCCTCTTGTAGAAACATTTCATCTTCCTCTTCTACCATGTGAAATGTCGAAATGAAATAAACCCTCATTTTCCCTCTTTTTACGACTGCATTGTAGTTTTTCTCACATTTTTTAATAAGATTTTAAAAATATGAATTATTGTTTCGTGCTTATGTGTATTAGGGGCATTGTGCTTCCGTTGTACCAAAGAGGAGAAATGATGCTTCCATATAAAAAAAAAGGCATTGGTGCTTCCATACCTAAGAGGAGCACTAATGTTCCAAGATCATTAGGGAAGAACACTATACTACATAGATAAACCTGGTGAACCTACAAATAAATGGAGATGAAAACCACTATGGTTATGCACCCATGTCGCACAAAAAGAAACTCCTCTCTTCCTCAAATTTGTTCATCATTTGCTAGCCATATCCATTGATGTAAAACCCTAAAACAAACTCATCATTAACCTATAAAATAGAGGCAAAACCCTCAAATCAACAAAAAAAATACCAAAACCAACTAAGAAATTAGGAATAATAGCCAGAAATGGAAAATAACGAAAATACAATCAATAATGGGAAGAAATAAAATAACGAAGATTGAAGGAAGAGTTACTTGAATGCAATATTCATTGTCTTTGCATTTATGGTTATTTGTATTTCATTTTCAAGTAAAACCTTCTCCTTTTTCTCTTCTCTCATGTGAAATAAGAAATGAAACAAACCCATACTTTTTTCTCTTCTTATGAGTCGTCTTAAGATTTTTCCACCACTTTTAATAAGTTAAAAGAAATAGGAATTATTGTCACATGTTTCATTGTATTATGAACACCAGTGCTTCCAATGTACAAAATAGAATCATCCATGCTTCCATACCTAAGAGAAGCACCGATGTTTCATAGTTAAAAGGAGCACCCATGTTCCCAAATATAAGTAAAGCATTGATGTATTTTTTAATTATTGACACTCCGGTGCATTCAGGTCATGGTGCACAAGTGCCCCTAGACCAATATAGACCACTAGTGTTCCTAGAACAAAGTGGGGCACGTATGTATTTTTGGGTTGTTGGCACCCCAGTGTGCATCAGTCTATATCGATGCATCTAGACCAATGTGGAGCATTGGTGCACCTTGACCAAAGTGGAGCATTGATGTCATTTTGACATATTGTTGCCCCCGTGCGCTTGTGGTCATGGAGCATTGGTATGAGTGATATTAAAATGCACTAATGCTTTGTAATGATTTGGGTGCATTGACAAAAAAACATATGCTTAAACTTTCACCTATCTAATGTCAATAAAAATAAAGCAAAGAAAATAAATTAATTTTATTAAAACCTTCACTAATTAATGTTTTTCTTATAATATATATAAATTGATTTTGTTACAAAATTTAAAAACAAAGATATACCTATTAGTTTATCATGCTCTATTGAACCCAAACTTGGTAAATTTAAAATTATATTGACAAAATTATCACTTTACTTTTGACATTTCTCCATAAAGAACAAACTTTTTGAAAGAGGAGAAAGGTTGGCATAAAGTAAATAAATTTAAAAATCTATTAATTAAATTATAACCTTATGTTTAAAATTTTTGATAAATAAAGGAGTTGTTTTTTTAAAGATAATAAAGGTTGATATGAATTTAAAAATATATTAACTAAATTATCGCCTTACAGTTAACATTTTCTTAATAAAATCCCATGCTTCTTTTGGGAGATAGAAGCGAAAATGTCATCACATGGTTTCCTATTAGATAGATATACATTGATTGATTAACTTAACCTAAGTTATATATATTGAATGATACAATGTTTTGATAAAGATGATTTTGAGAAGCGTACGATGATGACAATGGATATTGAAGTTATTTTATGGAAGCACAAAATATATTTTACATAGTTTAAATAGGTGTTGTTTAAGTGTTTTGTGAAATGGTTTTTTTTTTTTGAATTTGGTGAAATAAATTTGTACGAAATCATTATTTTTTGTTATTTAAAATCTTTGAATGTAGAAATAGATTTAGTTTGCTGAAAAACCCTTGGGGCACTCAAATTATGTAAAAATAATCACTCAAATTTGTAGATCTAACAATTTTTTACCAAATTTCAAACAAATGTCCCTAAAAAATGTCACTAGAAAAAAATCATTCCGTAAAACATTTAAAATATGTTATTTAAATAAGACTAAGATGATTTATAAATCATATATATGTAAATATGTGTAATACTTGAAATTGCTTTAAATAGTGCAAAGTAACATCATAAACATGTAATGTATTAAAACATAATATATATTATGTAGATTTGAATATAATAATTAAATTTGAGAATATAAAAAATATTGTGTTATTTTGTTTAATGATCTGAGCTTAATACTAACATGTTTTGTTATGTTATATTTTTTTTGGCTAGCTAGCTATCAATTTATACAATCTTTATGTTGATACATAAATAAAGAGTAGATGTATTGTGTGAAATAAGAATTAATTGGCTTTCTCTCCTCATCCTATATCATCATAAGAACATAGGAGAAGTCTATTTATGTAGTAAACTCTCCCCTCGTTGTTGGAATTTAATGAAACAAGAAAAATTCCAATCAATTTAGAATTTTGATATAGACTTTTCAAGAATCTTAATTGTATGAAAAACTTGGGTTAGGGTGGAACTATGAACACAAATGAAATTTTTGTCTCAAAGTTATTAGATTTTTTCCCAAAAAGTACATTAAAGAACATACTAAGGCATATTAAATATATACAAGTGAGTAAAGCAAGGAAAAACAACGTATATGGAAGAGGTATGAAAAGCATAAAGAGATGGTATATGTTGCATAATCATACTGCAAAAGAAGTGACTAAAAAATAAGATTTAAACAATCCAAGCTAAAAAAATATGTCACAGCCACAAGATGACACCACCTATTGGCAACATAGGGTATAATTTACTACGTTGTTTCATAGTGATGCAACCTCCCTTAGTAATCCCCTCCTTGACATGTTTTTAACTGACTTCTACTTTTATTTGCTTTTCCATAATTGTCCTTCATCAATCATTGAGCACATATTTCAACAAATAAACCCCAACACTAACATATGTAGGTCATATACATGACAAATACAAATAAGTGACCATCTGTATTGTAGTCATAAAGAAAGTTGAACATTGGATGAGTTAGTCAATATTAGGGAACCGTCCAAGATTGGGATGAAGATCAAATTTGGAGTGATGGTAACATTAACTTAGTTGTTAATTTTAAAGGTAATCCTTGATCTAATCATAGATTTGAGTCATTGGAGAGCTCAATCATAAAATCAACAATTGACTTTAATATTATTAGTCATAAAGTTAATAAAATGGTTGATAAAATCATTTGTGCATTAGTCATTGTTATTCCTTTCCATTTTATTATGAATTTTTCCTACTTTTAGTATTATGCAACATGCATATATTTTTTTCTAAAAGAGAAAAGAAGAACAAAATATAATAATCAAGAAGAGGAATCATAAAACATAAAATAAGATGTCATTCTGGTTATTACCATATCTTAGGGAACTAAAAGAAGTAGGATAAAAAAGCTGGTGGATATATGCTAACAAGGTGGATATATGCCAATAAGGCTTATAAATAGACATAGTGGACACTTGAAAGGAACACTCCTTGTAGAAAGCGACGCACTTCCTCACACCAATAGTCCCCAAAATCCCTAATCGTAACCCAATTGTAGATTTGGGTCATTGGAGGGCTCAACCACGAAATCAATTGTTGACTTTGTGGTTGGGCCCTCCAATGACATAAATCTATAATTAGGGTAAGAATGCCCCAAAACCTAGTAGATATCTTGAGCTTGAACACTAAGGACATCTTGAACCTCAAAATCATACACTTTTATCATCAACATAAACAACACAAATGTAGAACGTCTCTATGAGTGTTAGAATGTTGGCTTAGGCTAAAGGAGTGGTGTGTGAAGAAGGTCTCGGGCATGGTAAAGTGTCCTTTTCTAAAATGAAAATATCAAATGTTATATGTTTTCTCAATTATATATCGCACCTATGGAAATAGTTATTAGGTCTCTCATTAGCTCTGTCGTTATGGGGCATCTAAAGTATGAAGGAACATCCAACTCCAAATAATCTTGTGTAAGGTTGTGGCACTTCATCAACTCATTTCTCAAGTGAATTTGGAGCTCGCAATCTTATTTGAATCGATACACAAATGAAATGTATAGGATCATAATGAAATCTTACCCACTGAAGAGCTTAGCTCTGCAACTCTAGTAAGCATGATTTTTTCATTTTCTTGTGCCACTATCTCAATAACCAGAATCTATATTTTCATTCATTATCCTTTACAAATGTTTCAAATGATCAACATATTTGAATATACACATGTGAATATTGCAACAATTTATTTGAATTCTACAAAGTGACCAATGGTTCAATTACATCGTTGCCTTGATTCCTCTTTATAAAATACCATTATAAAATACCAAAAACATGTGAATATTGCAACAATTTATTTGAATTCTACAAAGTGACCAATAATGGTTCAATTACATCGATGCCTTGATTCCTCTTTATGAAATACCAAAACCAAGGACTTTCCTTCACTTATGACTCCCCAAAGCCCTAGGGTTGATCACGAGCAGTGCCGCTACATGTGACCATAGGGGTTCTTTTTGTGACTAGAAGAAAATGAAAAGCCCACCTCGCTATGACTCCCCAAAGCCCTAGGGTTGATCACGAGCAGTGCCGCTACATGTGACCATAGGGGTTCTTTTTGTGACTAGAAGAAAATGAAAAGCCCACCTCGCCATCCATTCCCGAAGCGTAGGCCAACGGAAAACTTCCGTGGACAGACAAATTATTCCCAAATCCTAGACCCTAGTCATTGAACAATCCACATAACCTCGATCATCCTACTGAACCGAAATAAACACACAAAAAAAAGAAGAAAAAGAAACCCTACCGATCATCCTAGTAAACCGAAATAAACACAAACAAAAAAAATGAAAAAGAAACCCTAGTCTCACGTACCCTAGGGTTTACATATAGCAAGGTTGTGGTGTTTCATGAGACGACAAGTAAATATTAATGCCTTGAAATCCAAAGAAAAACGAAGAGCCCACGGCCATCATTATTTACACAAATTCTTTGCTTGCTTCGAATCCTGCAAACTAGCCTTCGCCGCCTTCAAGCGATCCAAGGATGGAGAAAATCTGTAAGTTGCTGGAGTATATTGATCAAAAACTGCTTGTATTTCAAGTCTTCTGGATCACCATTTCACTGTGAAAATGGAGAATCTTGAAGTTCTTTGTTGTGAATTATGGCGAAATTGCTTTGAGCCTTCTGAAGCTGCAAAGTCACCGGTGCCTCAGGCGTCGTCAGTGAGGTGGTGAAAAAGGTTTTGTATGAGGCGGGGTTTTCGAAATCGTGATGCCTGCCAGCATTTGGATGTGTTGGAAGTCAGTTGTGTAAACCAACGAAGAGGAAGGGAGAGGAAGTGGTTGTATCACTCGGCCCAGGGTTTTCACATAATGAAGTACTAAGTACGAGGATGGTGATTGAGAGTATTTGGAGCTTCATGAGCTGAGAGAAGTGAAGATATAGAAATTGGTGACACTGTTATCGTATGAGTCATGGAAGCGATCTCGCACTGGGCAATCCCAAAATCCTGCTGGGAATAGGAGGCAGTGTAACTTAGATTAGTGGCTTACAACAGAGCATTGTTTGTCTACGCTAATCAAGGGAGAAAGAGCAGAAAATGTACGAGGACATATTGTAAAATGTCTTATTACAACATAAATATATTGATGTATTAGGATATTAAATATATTAATGTATTAGGATATGGATATAATTATAATTATAATTTAAGGTTATGATTAAGTTAGATATCAAATTGGTGTATGAGATCTTTTTGTTTATACAATTATTTGAATGTTATTCTTTTTTGGATTTGAACCTGTGACCTCTTAAGAGGAAGCACATGTACACATAAAAGATAGAGAAAAATTGGTAGTGGACCTATAATGATTATAAAACCCAACATGTCAACCACCTAATAAGTTATCAACATCAAAGTTATTGATAAAATATAATAATAATAATTTAATTTTAAGGTCATGGAAACACAAAATTGGTGTATGAGACGCCTGGTTTGTGGGACAAAAACCCACTTTGTACATCAATGATTTGGCTTTTTAAATTTTATAAACTATTCAAAACAAGTTAAAAGAATATAAATTGATTGAGCTTACAATTGTTTAGAAATGAGTTTTAGAACACCAAAAGTACATGGCTAACACCAACTTATATGGCTTACAGGTTTACCAAACAAAAAATCATGTTCATGCCACATCCTCTACAGTTTTGAGATAAAGACACAATAATTCTTTAAACATCTAGAACTATCTTAAGTAATATCCTACAATATTCATTCTTGAAGTATATAAATTGCCAATCATATGAGATAAAGACACAATAATTCTTTAAACATCTAGAACTATCCTAAGTAATATCCTGTAATATTCATTCTGGAAGTATATGAATTGCCTATCATATCAAATATACTGATTGATAGTTGGAAAATGTTTGCAACAAAGAACATTCAATTTGTGTAACATCAAGCCTAGATATATCCTAGAGTTATTTTCCATGTGCATAACAAATCAAACATTTATTATTAGAGTCATCAATAATCCATCCTTAACTATGCAATGAATGACCACAACTCATTAAATTTATCAAATCAATCCCCCAAGACCATTAAACACTTTAGAACCACAAAGATCAACCAAGGGAATTTCCCAATCATTGGATCATAATAAAATAAAAAATTATGCAACCCATGCCAATCACCATTCACCAATAAAAAATTAAATTACAGTGGAGTACTATAAATCAACATCTATCATCCCTTAAAACAACATTTTTGCATTTCACAATTCCAAATTGCTCAAGAGATCATTGTCAACACTCTCCCATGAAATATATTCAATTCAAGTTTTGACACTATGTCATAAACTAAGTTTTATGTTTGTTGTCACTTATATTTCTATTGTTCTTCTACACTATGTCTATTGTTTGTATGTTATTAATTTGTCTATGTTTACACGATTATGTAGTCATGGCGAGAATAAATTTTGCTACTTGTATAAGGAGGGAAAGAAGGCCAAGGGATGCCCAATTACAACAATCTACCTCAAATGAGGAGATAAACTAGGTTGTTAATTTAAATACAAATGTTAAAGAGCCTAATGAGGTAGACAATTAAGGTGTTGCTCCACCATATCAAGAATATCAATGTTATTATAGGTTGGACAAAAGAGGATATGATGAAGGAAATTGATGATGTTGAATTTAATGGACATTTGGTAAAAGCTACTATGAAAGAATATGTAATTGGACCAACATCATTGCATTATTGACTAAATGGTCAAATTACACATACAAAGAGGAATGACTCACCTCTTACAGTGTTAACTAAACAAGAGGAGGAGGAAGTAGTTGTTTGGTGTAAGGAGATAATTAAAATGGGGAATGAGATGTAGTTGATACAACTATAGGCTAATGTTTCTCAATCAATCAGTGAAGGTCAAATCTATCCAGAGATAGATTTCTTTGGAAATCATGGTAGGCAGGGTTCAAGAAAATACATCTGGATCTTATATTACGAACAATAGAGGGACTAGATAGAGACAAATATTTGCACTTATGCCCTATGGTCGTGACCAATTTCTACGACATTTTGTCCAAGGTATACAAGAAATGTTCATATAGTGCATATGGAATTTCGATGAGAAATTAGTTTACAAGTTCGAAGAGAGGGAGTAGGAATGCGCCAATTTTTTTTTACCTATGAGTAGGGAGTCAATATATATTTTTTGTGTAAATGCAATTGGTTTGTCAAACCCTAGGTTTTATTTGTTTAAGGGAAAGGATCACATGAAGAACTATATAAAAAATTGTAAGCTAGAAACTTGCATGACTACACATCCCAATGCATGGATGACTAAAGAATTATTTATGAATTGGCTTTATCATTTTGTTGTAGCCGCACCTAGTGGTTTCTCACCTACTAATAGACACTTGTTGATTTTTTATGAAATTGTAAGCTAGAAACTTGCATGACTACACATCCCAATGCATGGATGACTAAAGAATTATTTATGAATTGGCTTTATCATTTTGTTGTAGCCGCACCTAGTGGTTTCTCACCTACTAATAGACACTTGTTGATTTTTTATGGTCATGGCAGCCACATAGCTTTACAAATCGTGGAGGTGGAAACAAGATGAACATAAACTTGTTGAGTTTTCCTGCATACACTACTCATAGGTTGCAACCCCTCGATGTGAGTGTGTTTGGGCCTTTCAAGAATTAATTTAGGTTTGAGAGAGCATCATGGATGACAAAGAGCCGAGGGGTAGAGGTAACAGGGTTTGATTTAACAAAACTTTCTAGTATAAATTTTCAGAGGGCTTTTATAGCCTTAAATATCAAGGTTAGATTTAGGAGAATTAGAATCTAGTTGCTAAATTATGATGCTCTTACCAATGATATGACCCATAACCAAACTTTTGATATACATGGTGAGGAATATGCAAATGTTGTGGTTAATATGTTAAGGATCTCTCAGGGAGAATGCCATCTATTAGGTGACAATGATGAATATGTTAGTGCTACTCAATTAGATGTTGAAGAAAATCAAGAGAATATGGAAGCTATTGTGTCACAAGAACCACATATATATTATGTAGAACATATTCAAAATGACATTGTTGAATTAAATATGATTGAAGGTTGTTAAGTAGTGGGAAGCATCAATGAACAATTAGCATTGTCAAACCAAATATAGAAGCATTGATCCCATTGTGATTGCAAAAATAATGTAGGGGATAAAAAATAAATTAACCTAAGGATAAACATGTTATGACATCTCTATGGAACGCTTGTAAATCTAAATTGAACACAAATCCTTAAATTGACATCATTTTACTCCAAAATGATTTCTAAAGCATGATGAACAAGGGAAGATACCCAAATTGAAGCCAATAAACCTTATGAACATTTATAAGAATACTTTGTTGTAGATGAGGAGAAAAATGACATATTTAAGTCATGTAAATTTTCCCTAAACAAGAAAAAAAAGCTTTATATTTTTAGTCAAGTGATTGTTCTTATGGATGAGTGCAAAGTCTTACCCCTAATTTCATGTAACACTAGGAAGGAGGCAACCACAACCAACAAACCAATGTGCAAGAAAACCTATACTACCCCCTATGAGCATATAAGCATATTGTCTAAGTATATAGTAAGTTTATCATTGGATTAATTTAGAATTAATATAAATGATAATAATAATATAAAGGTGCACTTGGGGTTATATCTCTTTAGGAACACCATGGGGATAATGAACCAATGAGTAGGGAAGTATGGTGGTGAAGAAATATAAATAATATTTTATTGTAGCAAAGTGTCATTACCCTAAACCTTCATGTCCTTTATCTTATGTGCCTTAAGAATTATTTTCACAATCTTGAGGGAAGGGAATGCGTTTCCTATGTAAACCTGTTGTTCGTGTAGCTTTTGGGAAGGTAACCTTTAGGACAAAATCATTATTTCATTCAAGATTCTCTAATTCATATGCTAGAATGTGGGGTTGGAGTATGCATGTTGCCAAGAGAGATATGCTACCACCATTGTATTTTCTACCATGAAAGTGTGTGAAAACCCTGGATCGGTGATGGGAAATTGTTACAGCTGAGATTCCTTGTTTCCTAATAGTTGAGATTTCTTGGACAACTTGTATTATGTAAGGTTGAGGGGAAAGAGAGGTTGGTGAATGGAATTTTGTAAGTGAAATGGGTTGAAATGTTATTTCCCTGGCTGAGATGTTTTAGAATTGGGTTATATGAGATAAACTAGAGCCATGGCCCATAAATTCACCCTTGTTTTTTCATTGTCAGCACATGGATGACACCTACATGAGTTGGTACCTAAGGTTGGGAGGAAAACCAATCCCCTGAAGTTATTTACCCAAGATCATCCATTAAATTAGATAGTAATCTAGCTAAGTTATTGTTTAATTGTTGAAGATTAATATTTGTGGCTTTGCTATGTTAAAATATTATGTGTTAATTGAGGAAAACACAAGTTTGGAGTTAGTATTGGACTCAAGATTGCACTATGGGCTAGCTAGTAAATATTTATAGATAGAGTTGAAGGACATTATAACATTGTAACACAGAGGGTATAATTATGCCCATGTTATGTAAATTGATTTCCAACCATGTCAATTTGTTGTAAATGGCCTTATGGGTATCTCAGAAGAGGCCAAAATCATGAAGAAATGTAATTTCTTTTCAATTTGTTGTAAATGGCCTTATGGGTATTTCAGAAGAGGCCAAAATCATGAAGAAATGTAATTTCTTTTATGGGGAAATTGATTGTACATGTATGTTGTTGTACTTTCCCATGTATCACCTGTAATAATCCATGTATAATAAGAAATTGTATTTTAAGAGTTGAAATGGTTGAATGCATTCATGGGTAATTGATGAATTTGGAATGGCCAATGTTAATTTTTTAAATATTTGCAATTGCTTGTGAATTCCATGTGATAATGTTGAATTCAACTCAATCAATAGAAGAGGCCAAAATCATGAAGGAAATGTAATTGCTTTTATGGAGAAATTGAATGTACATGTATGTTGTTGCAATTGCCCATGTATCACCTATAATAATTCATGTATAATAAGAAATTAAATTTTAAGAGTTGAAATGGTTGAATGCATGCATGGGTAATTGATGAGTTTGTCATGACCAATTTTAATTTTTCTGCCATATTTCTAATTGCTTGTGAATCCATGTAATAATGTTGAATACAAATTAATTAGGTGACTGGGTAATTACACAACCCATAGAAATTACTAGTTATTACTAGAACATAAGAAAACAAACAAACAACAAACATTTGGTTGGAAGCATTCCTAAAGAGATTGAAAGCATGCTAAGAATAACGTCTATAGAGTTCTTCTATGACAATCTCTCAAGTATAGTTCTTTCACTTAATTCAATGCAACTTCCTTTGTTGGAATATTGAGCTCCGTGGAACATATTTGGGACCTTACAAAGACCTATCTTCATTGGTGCAAGCTCATATCATAGGTCAATTTTCTTCAAATTTCAAGCTACTTTTGGTCATAGGGATTCTTATATTCTCTATGGCCTTTTGTAATTGCTTCTATTATTAAGGAAAGGGCATTGAAAAAGGAAAACAATTCAAGGTAAGGGAAGATGGCTACATTCTAGAGGTTGGATTTTTCTTGTGAAGATGTCTTAGAGAGATTAAAGGAAGACAACATCATAAGCAAAGGAGGAGTAGGAATAGTATACAAAGGCCTCATGCCCAATGGAGAGGAAGTTGTAGTGAAAATACAAGAAAACCCACATTAGACAACAACTACCAACGATTAGTAGTGTGCAAGCAAGAACATAATTACCTACAATAACTAACAATTACCAACATACAAACAAACTAACCCAAATGCAAGAAAACCCACATGCAAAGATGTGCCAAATATATTTCCATGAAGAATTTGTGTTGAAAAGCACATAGGGTCATAGGATGGTAGGATTTCAATCCTACCACAAAAATTGTTTTCTTCGCCCCAACACAGACTCTCTTTGTAGTGCCATGACAAACCCTCCATCATTTCCTTGCCACAACAACCACATAAGCAAAATGGTGTTAGAAATTCTCATTAAACATGCAAAAACCAATTTGCAAAGAAATGGAGATCAACAACTACCTTTTCTTTATTCATAGGTGTAGAGAAGGTTAAAATATATCTACACAATTATAGAGGTTACCCGTATCCCTGCGCTCTAAACCAAAGACCATTAGAGATTGGAATGAACCTCTTCCTGTCTCTTTTTGCAAATCGATAGATCAAATGGAAGGCCAATGTAGAAATGTGTCCCACTCAACAGAGGATTGCATAGGGACAAGGGCATGTGTTTTCACTAGACATCGTGGTTTGGTAACTAGAAACCAGGTACATGTAATGGAAAGCATATTGACAAGAAACCATGCCGGGTATCACGATGAACCATGAACCCCTGCATAGTTTTATTCTCCAAGGAAAAAAATCTATATTTTTTTTAATATAACAAAAATACATAGTGAGATTCCAATGGAATTCATAAGTGGTACTGATCCCTTTACATGACATTCCTATGTTCGATCAATCATCACAAAAAAAATCAAGTTTATTTCTCTTTAGTTATGTAGCCTCTTCAGAAAACAAAAATGATTCAAAGTAGTACATTAACCATTCACCCAATGATTTGTGAAAATCCATCATTATACCAAATCTGAATTACTATTACAATCTAGGTTCCTAGGTCTAGCCCAACTCCAACTTTTGAGAGCCCATTTGCAACAATGTTCCTATCCCTATAAATATGAGACAAAGATGTATATGTTAAACATGTAAATAGGTTGAGAACTTCATCATACAATGGTCATAATGTAAAATTCACGAGAACAAGTTATTTGTGCATGAACCCCTACATAGTTACTAGTAAGGTCTCTCAACTTCAAGGTGGAAAGGCTGCCCCACTATTGAGCTCAATCAGAAATGCACGGGAGAGGGAGACACCTCTACAAAAGAGACCATAAGACACTATGAACAATGCTATTGAATGCCCAATCAATACCACAACTACCACCACATAGCCCTCCTACTACATGGATGTTGTCATACGCCCCCATCGACTCATCCATGTGGGTAATTCAATGGCACAAAATAGGGTGGACCACCACTGGTATCTCTGCCCTAGTCTATTTGGGCCTATTTGGGCTCGAAGTAATAGAGAAAATAATATTGATTATATGTTGTATGTTATGTATACATGCCTTGCATATGGGGCAAACTATACCATCAACATCACTAATTGATGTCAATTGTACCATATCCATAACTTTACATCACTCCATATTTAAATTAAAAAAATAACCTCATTGTACACCTAAACTTAAATGAATCTCTCCATAATAATGAAGGTATACAGGCTTTAATATTTAGTCATAAAAATTGCCTCGTTTCAATGAAAAGCAAAGCATGTACCGTGAGAATTTAGAAATGATTGGATCACTTTTATTGCATTAGATGGGAAGATGAGATAAGACGGTGAATCTTTTGCATTATCTAATTGAGGTGTCCCAAAAAAATCCATTTCTACCATTAGCTTTGTTGCAATCATGGATGCCCACATGCACATGACCTGCAAAGGTCCCTTCGAGATTTCAAAAACACATGCACATAACCTGCAAAGGTTTGAACTCATGGTATTGGTTCGAAAGACCAAGGTCCCATCACTAACCATGGGACCTTTATGTTTGTCTTGTTCTAGAAATGCATCAGTTAGTTAATTGAAATATTAAATAAATGGTTAATAATAATAAAAAATAACTAGAAGAATTGTTAAACTTGTAATAACAATAAAAAATATTGAATCTCGTTTCAACCTAGTTGCCTAACAAAATAATCCCAAGGTAAAAGCGTATATTTGTACCATGTAGATTGAGGTGGAAATCCAATGGACACACATTAACTTCTAATGTACCGAAAAAACCCATAACATCCCTATGATAATTTAAAACAATTAGAGACATCCTTGTAGAAATAAATGAAATCCATGAAATTTGTATAAACTTCTACATAAATACAATCAAATAAAATTGGAGTACTAAATAAAAAAAAAATGGAAAGATAATCTAAAAAACATATCTAAAATTATAGAAAAATATAATTAAATAAAATATATTTAAAATTAAATATAATTAAAGAAAATATATGTAAAATTATAGAAAAATATAATTAAATAAAATGTTAGTATTAAGGGTAAACACGTGAAATTAACAACAAAGTTATTTATATCTCTTAAAAATGTTTTAATATAGTAGGTATGTGTAGTACAAAGCTAAAATCTAAATTAATTATAAAACACTTGAAACTTGTATTAATGTATTATTTATGCATAACTTAAAAGAAAAGAAAAAAATTGATAGTGGCTACTCCAACCTTTAAAAGTTGAAGTAGATTTGGACAGAACTCTGTGTTAATAACTATTCACAATGTCACAAGTGTAAATTGAATTCTTCTAAACATTTTTAAAGTAAATTGATGAATAAAATATGTGACATATTACTCTTATCCATAACACCTCAAAGTATCATCTAACTAGGAACCATGTGCTTTTGTAGATTTATAAGCTATCTAATATGACCTAAATAATTTTAACGAGAACAATAACAATAATAATATTATATAATTATAATTAGATAAATAATATTGTTATATTAAAATTTAAAGTCAAAATTATCTTATATCACCTAAATAATGAGAATAATAATATTATATATTTATAATTAGATAAATAATATTATTATATTACAATTTGAGGTAGAAACAAAAATAATTTGAAAATAAAAGATAATTTTCACATGAAATTATTTTGAAAGAATAGCAAACAACTCATATTAGTATACTAGCATACCCCTAAAGTAAGGGAAAGGAAACACCGAAATGAATTGGGGTGTTTATGTTGTTTAAAGACTGTGCGATTTTGTTTTTGGATAGAAAATGAACACTTCACAAGGTTCATATTCATCCCACATCTGACAATATTGGCCTAGCCCATTCAAGACAGATCTGACAATATTGGCCTAGGTCATTAGGTCATTCATGCAACATTCCGCTCAACTTCATGAAACACGGGAACTCTCATAAATAGTTATGTTGCTAAAGTGCTCTCCATTTATCTCATGGGAAAGGTTTGAGATGCTCTCAAGTTATCTCGTGGCTAAAGAAGACATAAGTAATCTTCTACCTAAAGGATTCGAGAGTCCAACCAGGGATTGAGCACTGGTGGTTCCTTCATGGGTGCCTTGTTCTTTCTCATCCATCCACTGGTGGTTTCCTTCCTTTCTCAATATTGTTGTCGTAAAAATCATCTTACATGGAGTTAAGGCTCTTTTCTTGTTTGAGGGGTAGGGTTTATGTCCTAATATTCAAGTGTTGTATGTATGGCATGGTGAAATCCCTAGTGGATTTGAAGGACACGTCATTAATATACGTCATTGTTTGTGCTTCATAGACATTAGCCTCTAGGTGCCCCGCGTATAGGTATGGTGCCTTGAACAGAGACGTTGTTGGCAACGACATTGAAAATGTTGTTGTTGGAGACATTGCTTTTGATCAAAGCATAAGAAGCATCAGAAACGGGAAGGGCAATAGGATGCTATTGAGACAACGCCATGGGAAGCACCTGAACTTGAACCTGCAACATCGTGGGCTCATTTTCCATCTAAAAATTTAGGGATTCAAGGGAGAATTCAAAACAAAAAAATAGAAATATCTTTGACGTTTAAGATTCTTATTGACAAACCATTAGTCTTATGTTAATGCGATCATATATAACCACAACCTTTATTATTAAACTTGCAATTCACTTTTAAAGTGCAAAGGGACGAAGGAGGGGAGTTATTGTATGAAAAATGTGTGAGAGGAAACACATGTCATGATTGACATGCATTGTTCTAAACACCAAATTAAATGCCTAATTTTTTTTATACACATGTTAGTTAAGAAAATATTCAAAGCTTAGGAGTTACTAATCAAAATTTTAAATTGATATTTATAGAACCTCTGGAGGTAAATCATATGCGTTTTCTTCAAATGCATATGAAATCTTTCGTTAATGGTAAACCACAATGAAATGAATTACTACCATAGATAAATAGGAATATTATATTCGTAAACACTATGCCAGACAACTTAGAGAGGGCCATGTCTAAATTGAGATCAATTAAACCGAGTCTATTATACTGGAATACTAGACTCGGTATAGATGCTCCTTGGATTTACGTGATCACCTTATACTTGGATATCTATGAGGTTAACTAAATATTATATGCTCATCCAACCAAGACTATAATACTCCCACATGGGTGCGTGCCAGAAACCCAAATAGTCAAATGGGTAGGTGCATTGGGAGTTTCTTTCATCACATGGAGAACTTAAATAAAAGAAAATTTACCCACCTCCATTATAGTTCTAAAGAATCCCACAATTGAGAGAAAACAATTGAAAAAGTTATATATGTGATTGACAACATATACACAACGTGCACTTAAAAGAAATCCTTCCTTATAAAACTGCACCTCTATCTTTATAGAATGGAGTCTGTTATAAAGAATATATGTGTAATATATAACTAAGAATATAATATAAAAAGAAATCCTTCCTTATAAAACTGCACCTCTATCTTTATAGAATGGAGTCTGTTATAAAAAATATATGTGTAATATATAACTAAGAATATAATATAAAGAAATAATATAACTAAGTGGTGGTAGGAGAGGAGAAGGAAAAGAACAGTGGAATGATGGAGGTGAGCAAGTGCCTCTTTCTCAAGGAGCCACTATAGGTGGTCACTCTCCTCATGCACATCTATTAGAAGCGTAAGATGGAGTGCCTCTACAACAATGCAAAGAGATTCCTAATGGTTTCCTTGTAGGGCACGATTAGTTCATGGATTTCTTGTGCTCTCCCTAACAAAAGAAGGAAAGAGGAAGTTGTCCAATCAAATGAAGTATGTGTTTACAGTGTACATTTCTTGGGTTTTTTTTGTTAAATAGTCTTATTATTATATCAAAATACAATTTTTATTGAAAATATGTAATTCAAAAATGTTAAGCATTTTTGGATTTTTTTTAAGTTCTTAATTGAACAAATTTATAGGCAACAAATATATATTTAAAGAACATCCCTATTATTATTTTAGGCAATTAAGGTTTTCATAGATTTGAACCTCAATATTATTATTAAGAAGAAATGAGTTTCTTATTTGTTGGATTGGAATGTAGCAATGAACAGAATGAAACCATTACTTAATTTATTCATTAAAATTTAATATTTAAAAGAGTGTGAATGATGAAGCGATCTACTTTGTTAAACTTCACACTTACAAAACAAAATCCCACGGTCTGCTCTTTTTTCATTGAAATATTAATTTACATTCATATCCCCACTTATTTGAACACAAAGCAACCATGATCATTTACCATAATTCTCATGAAAGAAGCCCTCCTCATGACCATATTTCCCCTTGAAACAAATAGCCCACTTTACAGATTCTTCCTTTTCCTACTTGATCTCATATGACAACTTATGGGTCTGATTCGAAACTAGTAGACAAAATCCTAGCCATGAATCATGATTATGTTCCTATGTGCAATTTTCCCCTTGTAGTTGATTTTGTTTGTGTTACAAATTCTCCTTGAATTGACTCGCCCTCTGCTGATGATAGGTTGAACTTAGGTTATTCTTGTCTGGGAAAAATGTCGCTTATGTGTGAGGTAAGTGGCTTGGTACGCAAGGGTGGGTTTGGGGTACAAAAAGAAAGCTTAAAAAGTGGAGCAATTTGGAGATTGTAGAGGGTTTCATCAAAAAATAGTCTAAAAGGCGATATTTCTGAAGATAATGAGGTGAAGGGGGGCCTTCTTCTATAATACTCTCATTTTCCACAATAATGGCCAAGCGAACATACACCATGGTTTGATCGGTGCTGAATTTTCTTTGTACCTTCACCTGCACAAATTTCTCTGTGTTGGTCTTAGCCTAAATTTTGTGAATGAAAACTGCACAAAAAAAATATATGGATCATTGAATTACATCCAAAGGCACATTTGAACACAGTGGCCATTTCCAATATCATCATTAATACTATCTGCCTTATCCACAAGAAATTTCTACAATATCTGGAGTTGAATTTTCTGAAGACTCTAAATGCTTAAGGAAGGATTTTGAAGGGTGGAGCACGAATGAGAAGTCAATCATACAAATATGAGGAGATAGAACTGCAACACAATGCAAAGTAAACTGGAAAATTTAGAGACTCTTTTGAAGCGATTAGAATCTGAGCTTTCAAGTGACTTTGAGAACATTGTGTTTCTTTGGGCACTAGATCAAGCTGAACGCGATGTGGTCATATCTCATGAAGCAGTAAAAAGGTGGAAAAAAATGAACAAATAGTGAGAATAAAACATATATGATACTCAGCTTCATACATTCAAGTAATTATTTAATTCTTCTCACTTTGTGGCGCTGAGAAATGCATGTTTGAGAGAATTAATGCATATATCATCAATTATTGGACACTTTTGAGCCACTTACTATTTAATAAGGAATTCAGAGCCCAACCTGAGTCTAGAGGACAAGAATCAGAAGAAGGAGAAGTAGTTTTCAATAAGTTTAAGAGAAGTAACAGTAGCAGTAACCCTTCCTGGGTATCATTATTGAATTATATTCTCATTTAGTTTTCTCTAACCCTTCCTGGGTATCATTATTGAATTATATTCTCATTTAGTTTTCTCTGCCATCAGATCAATCATTTGATAAGGGTCGTCATGGATGATGACTGGGAATCAAAATATTTTGTACTAGCTATTCATGTATCTTCTAAGAATAAGGGTGTTACAGATCTTGACATGGTTGGTTTGATATCGAACATGATGATATTTCACCATTTGTGATACGTGGACCTCGAAAACTCTGTGAAAAGGGTGATATTTCACCCGCACAAATGGTCGTGAACCCCAGAGTTGTTTTTCCATTCATCTAAGAGAGAGCCAAAGAAAAGGGAGGACTAGGTTTTAAGAAGAAGAAACACAGAAGCCATCGTGTATTGAACAGTAGCAATTTGGAGTCAACACACGAGAAGACACATGGAAAGATAATATTGGGCAATTGTTAATGAACCCGTGACAATTTCTTATAGGGTTTCAACAAACGACGAAAGCCCTCTTGAGAACCTCCCCTTAAAAACACCTTTGATGTAATTATTATGTTTTACATCACCAATTTTTACAAGTTTTTACATTGGATTCTCATTACCCCGTGCAATTAATCAATGACGCCGTGTTGTAGTCCATGGTTGCGCCTTAGGGGGAAAATATAAAAAATGTTGCCCACATCACATAGTAGAATTTGCTTAAAAGAAAGACATTGATTGAAATAATCTAAC
>CBVK0100230989.1:0-12392 GCA_900067695.1 Picea abies | reverse complement strand
TGATCGATTGTGAGAAACTCGCTTGTAAAATCTCTTTGTAATATTTTTCTTTTGCATTAATAAACTACTCCAAGTGGCCGTGTTGACTGGGGCCATGGATGTTTCCCCGTAGGGGTTTTACCATGTGAAAACATCGACGTGTTGATCTTTGATCTGGTTATGTGAGTGGTTACTGAAGGTGTTCATCCTCTGTTGGAATACTTGTGTTGTCAAACACAATTAGGAAGCTTTTGAAAGATAATTTTTTTTAGTCCAATTTTCTTAAACCCCCTTTCTTCTCTTAAAGAGATGTGTATAAGATGAATTCCCCTCGTAAAATCCAATTGCATTGCAGAGAAATCTCCCCAAATTCTTTGAGAGAGTCGAGAAATGGGATTTTAAGGAGGGGTTTTGTGGGCCCATATACATTGCTGATTAAACCTTGGACTTGTAAATCCTTAAATCTGAAATCAACTCAGAGGAGATTGGGACCTTCCACAAAATTTTCCAAGGTAACATGATTTGGGTCCCAAAGGATTTCCAAACCCCCAGAGAATCCCATGGCCTTCATTGCCTCGATCTTACTTTCCTTCCATCATTTCTTGGCCAAAGTTGTCATTGTCTCTTTATCATATTTGGTTTCCTGTAGGAGAACAATTGTAGGTTTCTCCTGGTTGATTCTTTTCCTAAGAATATGGTGTTTGTTGAGAGAACTTAGGCCTCTTACACTCCAAGAGAGCACTTTCATTAGTCAGTGAAAAAGGTAAAAAAAAAGAAAAGAAGCTAGGGCTAACCCAAAGGAGGACCTAACCTAGAATTCTAGATGGGAGGGAAATTATTTACCCAACAATCCCATTGCCTATCTTGAGTTCACCAACAGGGCACCAACCTCCTCTATTTTTTGCTTGGAAGATTTACGTCCTATTTTTTTTTTCTCTTTTGCTAAAATATTTTTCTGAGATTTCTGAGAAGATCTGATTCCTATCCCTTATGATTGTCTAGGGTTGTCCCGAACCTTTCCTTCTTTCAGTTTTCTTATGATAAGATCCCTTTGCAGTTGCATTCGCTTGGGTTTTTGAAAATTGGTGCATTGTTCTCCATGTGCTTCAACTAGGGTTGGTAAGTCAATCTCCACCAATTTGGAGTCCAAGTTCATTTTGTATCTCATCTTCTTCTGAGTCTTGTGAAATTTCCCCCTATGTTTCCATGGTCTATTCATTGATACTCATTTGGGGAGGGTTGGAATTTGTTTGCTGAGGGTTTGTTTTTTGTCGCTTGGAGTCATCTTCGGGAGACTTTCTTGTGATGTTGGCCAAGTTGGGAATTTCGACATGGTTTCTTGACTGTGGGAGGACCTCTACCTTGTCTGTCAGAGATTCAAAGTTGTTTTGGTTATTTATTGCTTGAGTAGAGGTAATCGAGATTGCCAATTTTTTGTTTGATTTCCTTTTGTTGGGTACCTTTGAGAATCCCTCCTGGTCTACAGGGCCCTTTCCTTTGTCCATCGTCTTCATGATATTTAGGGGGAATTCTCAGAAGAGGTGGCCATGTTCACGACACTTTCTGTAGCGGAAATGAAAACGTTCGTAGTCCAATATTTGGATCCATTCCGAGTCTTGAAAAAGGATGTTAATGGATTCTGATAGGGCATTGACAACATTCATATAAATACAGATCCTAGCATATTAGGTATATCATCCTTGCTTGGTCACCTTCAAGATCTTGATGAAAGAACCAAGGGAGTTTCTGATACCTTCTAGTGTTTCCTTTTCCCAGAATTCTTGTGGCAAGGAATACATCTTGATCCACACTGGAGCTTCCATAAATTTCTCCTTTTTAGGGACAAAGCATTCTATCCAATACCTGAGATGAAGACCAACTAAATTGAAGAAATATGGTTCTACTTCAAAGATTCGCTCTTTGTCTTTAGCATTCCAAAAATGGTCATAAAAAACCTTTTGGAACCGAGCTTTAGGTCCACTTAGCTCTTGGTTTTCCATCTAGAATTTATCCATCCAATAAATGCTTTCTCAAATGGCTAGAGACCCATATATTTTCCTACTACTACATGATCTTTCATGTATTGTATATAGCTACCAACATTGGGTGAGGTTACTTCATACCTTGGATTCTCCTTGGTTTTGGCGAGACAACCAGTGACAAAGTAGGACTGCCGCAATATACAAAAGATGCAGAAAGTAATTGGTGTATGAGACCCCTTTTTTTGTGGGACCCCCTCCGTGTACAGATTTGACTCCTAAATTCTAGGGAGGTGTACATACCCTACCTAGTCAAAATTTGAACCTATGACCTACAAAGATGAAACACATATTCTTTAACCATTAGACCCACTCAAATTGTATATAAACATTTAAATATTATAACTAATATTTTAGATTAAAAAAAATATTAAAAAAAACTAAAATTATACAAACTTAACCACAAAAAAAATCTGCAGGTCCAACCATTCATCACTCTGTATATTTTGGACAAAGATTTATACTACTGCTTAAAAAAATAATCTATACACTATTTGTTTAATTTTAATTTCGAGGCAAGGCAACGGGTAGGAACATGTATATATTCGATCCACCTCACACGGAATTGACCATTGTCCAACCACGACAAGGCGGTCTTGGAAACCCCAAAGAACCTCTGTACCCACACCACATTAATTATTTTTTACCAGATACAAAAGGCAAGCAGCTGGCGCGTCTGAGACAAATCCAAATGCGAGGAAGGCGTGCTAAATATTCATGATCTACATAACATAAATATACCACAGCACAGCAAAGCAGTGGCAAAGCCGCGTCCGGACTCAGGATATCCCATCTGAGAAATTGCGAGTGATATGTAATTATGGTGTCAGGAATCTTTCAGAACCACAAAACGAGGAATACTCTTTCTCCTCTCCTCAGCGCCAAGTTCCAACGCGCCAGTCGACAACAACACAGCACAGATCATATCATATCGTCATCCTCATCATCTAATATGGGGATATGAATTCAATAATAAGGATTCAAAGCAGTGCAATATAGACCCAAAGACAGTGGCAGCTCAGGACCTGCATTATGTCTTTTCATCAAGGTACCCAAATGGCTCCAACGACTCAGCTGCTGAGCTCTGCAGAGGCCTTGACAATGCCGAGAGTAAGCCTATTTTCTCCATTAACATCTTTCTTATTCTGTATTCCCATTTTTTTTGTCTGGCACTGATACCATATAAGAACTGGATTGTCCGGTATATGGCTCTCAAAGTTATGATACTAATTACAATAGTGCAGGTTCAGGTGATTGTTCTCAGTGCTAATATGCGCTGCCAGGATTGTCGCGACAGAGTCTCCAAAGTGCTCTCCCCTACACGACGCTCTTCCGATCTTATGCGCTGCCAGGATTGTCGCGACAGAGTCTCCAAAGTGCTCTCCAAAATGGACGGTATGTTAATTGTTCGTCACACTCACATGGAAACGACTAATGAAATGAATATCTCAATTTTTTTTTCTTTAATTCAAAGAAGTTGGTTTTAACTCATCATCTCCAAAATTAGGTTGGATAGTTTTTTAAATGTGTTTGTGACGCGATGATGGGCAGATTTGCTGGACTATGTGGTGGATTTGAGACAGAAGAAGGTAACTGTGAGAGGTCGTGTGGATCCCAAGAAGAAGATGCACAGAATTAGATTAATGGCCGACGGCAAGAAAAACAAGCCCATCGAAGCTGAGAGATTGCGAGGCGAACGATACTCTACTCATTTACAGAAGCAGTACGGTATGTGGTGGATTTGAGACAGAAGAAGGTAACTGTGAGAGGTCGTGTGGATCCCAAGAAGAAGATGCACAGAATTAGATTAATGGCCGACGGCAAGAAAAACAAGCCCATCGAAGCTGAGAGATTGCGAGGCGAACGATACTCTACTCATTTACAGAAGCAGTACGGCAGCAACAGTTTGAAGAAAGCAATTGGTAATTTCATTCAATGGGCGTGCTGTTTTCGTTGTGCGTCGTCTTAGTGGCATCTGCCTCTGTTGTAGATAGATCTGTAGATAGGTTTCTGCCTGTACAAACTCATTCATTGGGTTCTGGAATTTTAAGCTGTTTTTGCATGTAAACAGTTGCAATTTTGTGGACTGCAGTTCCAGCCCTTTTGTTTTTAGTTTTACTATTTGTTTGTGGGAAGACGTGAGAGAGATTTTTTAAATTATTCGTTCAAAGTTGAGCTGGATATATTATAATGGAATTTTTAGGCGAAAATAGTAGTTGTTATAATGATATGGAGAGGTTGTGGTTGGATATTGTAATTTTGGTTTCGGAGTATAAGTTAAAATTATTTTTGATTGGTTAAGAGCTTGTCTTCTTTAAAGATAAGGAAATAGGTCAATAATCCAAGATCCAAAGTATTTAGCAAAAGTGAAAGTCTACCCTCTTACAAATTACTATTAAGTTATTTGAAGTAGTTAAGTTTTGGGTTGTAAGCTAAAATCATTTTTGATTGGTTAAGAGCTCGTCCTCTTTAAAGATAAGGAAATAGGTCAATAACCCAAGACCCAAAGTATTTAACAAAAATGAAAGTCGAAATAGGTCAATAACCCAAGACCCAAAGTATTTAACAAAAATGAAAGTCTACCCCCTTCCTCTTTAAAGATAAAGAAATAGGTCAATAACCCAAGACCCAAAGTATTTAACAAAAATGAAAGTCTACCCCCTTACAAACCACTATCAAATTATTTAAAATGGTCAAATTTTGTTTTTACACAGTTTTTTTAATACAAATCATAATTTAAAAACCTCAAATCTTTATCCACAATAATATTGCTACACTTCTAAATTTGACCAAATAAGTAGCATGTAAAGCTTTTCCTCATTTAAAAAAAAAATATTGTCATAAACCACTATGAAAATGAAAGTTTAGTGAAAAACTTGTAATTCAATAACTTTATTTAAATATAACTCCATAACTTTATTAGTAAATTTTCATTTAATTAAAAATATTTTGATTTTATTAATTTTTTTTTAATATTAATATAATTGATACATATCTATATTAAAATAAATGATTAATTTTGTTTTAGATATGTATATTATCAAACCACTCAATTAAAAAATTAGAAAGTGATAATATATCTATACACAATCTTAAACTATTATTATATCACAATTATTATTTATATACAATAAAATATAAATGTCTAAATGTTATAAGAATATTAAAATTATATGGAAAAACCAACAATTCAATACACAATCTAATAACTATATGTAGCAAGGGAAACATCGTATTAGGAAAGATCATCGTGGTCCTGCAGGTAGGTTGTAACACTTATTGGTATTAGAGAGGATCATCACAGTCCTTCCACTTAGGTACTATCATTCATTTATTAGTTTAGAGGGTCACAACTTAGTATTAGAGATGAGCATCATGGTCCTTGCATGTAGGTAATTATTAGTCATTCTTAGGTACTATCATTCATTTACTAGTTTAGAGGGTCACAACTTAGCATTAGAGCTGGGCATCATGGTCCTTGCATGTAGGTACTTATCACTCATTTGCTATTGAATCATCCTAGTGTTAGGGAGGATCATTATGGTCTTTGCATGTAGGTACCTATCATTCATTCACTACCTTTTGGGTCAAAGATGATATCCTCTCAATCAATGTTGTCTAAATTTTTTGAGGCTTTTTAAATTTTAGGATCGCTTATTGATCACTGATTCAAATTTTGAATATTTTTCAACTCTCAATATGACGACTAAATGTAAAAGCTATGGTGTTGTAAATACATAATATTCTATTTATTTTTAGTTTTCATCCTTCTTTTTAGAACTAAACTCATAAAATTACAATATTAGTTACATAATATCAAATAGAAATTCTTTACAATTCTAAAAATTATAATGATCGTATTTTCATAGTTTTCTCTACAAAGCTTGTTCCACCCTTTAGTTAAATAAATTATCACTCAAACTCAATTTGTAATGGAATATGATTGACATCTCCCTTAGCACACGTTTGGTCCACAATAAATCCTTTGTAACATTTTCTACACACTTTTGGTCCACAATAAATCTTTTGTAACATTTTCTACAACAAAAAATGTGTGATCATAAGTCTTGTTATACTTATCCTTGTGCATAACCAACACATTATGTTCATCATAATTACATATAGCCACACTTGTGTAATTTATTCCTACCTACAACATGACACATTTAATCTCACATTAGCATTATATCTACATGATACCACTAGTAATTAAATAATTGTTAAATTACACTGTCTCAACTCAAAATTCCTTAACAATGTGAATGATAGCTTACAATTGAATAACTTCATCATATCTACATGGTACCACTAGTAATTAAATAATTGTTAAATTGCATTGCCTCAACTCAAAATTCCTTAACAATGTGAATGATAGCTTACAATTGAAGAACTTGGCTTGGCCATTCTAGGGGTTCAAAGTTGACCTACCCTATGGGGTGATTAATGTCTATGGGGTGATTAATGTAGAAATATCCCATGCATGCACAATCAACTAATTTCTAAGAATACAGAGATTTGGTTACCTCCTCCATGAGCATGTTTAAAGGAAACTTCATAATTACCCGTGAATGGATACCTTATCAGTTATTTATATAAAAGTGTATAATCTTATTTAGAAATCCTCATCCCTTTTTTTTTATCATTTGGCAAAATTAATCTCTACACGATTATTCTCGTAAGCTTTACCCATGATGATTATTTACATCACTTTAATATGTACAATTAATTAATTCTTTTATGTCTCGATTTTGTTATTTGCTTAGGTTTCCCTTTGTTTTTCTTATTTGTGTTTTTAGTTTAAAATTAATTTCTTTTAATATTATTGCACTATATTGTTTGGGTTAAATAATTTGTGACACACTGAAAATGTTGTGTGTGGTTTTGATGCAATGGTGTACCAAAAAATCATTCTTAATCGATTATAAAGTTATCAAGAAAGTTAAGATTGGAAAAAATTAAGTAAAGTGGATAAAGAAACAAATAATTACTTCAAGCTATAATTGTAATACAAACATTAAATTATGAATTTGAAACATTAAACTATGAATTCGATGACTAAACAACATTTGAATAACACATTTGTGGTGGGGAACAATGCTTTATTTCATTCCAATGGAAGACAGATAAACAATGTAGTGTATCACATGGGGAAAAATTGTTGCAGTAAGTGGACTCCATAACTCTTCATGGGAGGGTACTTTGACCTCCTTGTACACTTAATCTTAATCTCTAGTGTATTTGGGTAGCATGTCGATTCTGATGAAATGTTGTGTACGTATTGACATAGAGACAAGTTCAACAAAGGATGAATCCGAAAGGACCAGAAGTCATGGATGCTTGAGTATGCAAGACTGCAAAAGTATTTAAGTACACAAATTCCAAAGAATTGTCTTATAATACTCTATTCCTAGTCTTTCCAACCCTCTATGCATGTGTCCAAAGGCACATATCCTTTTATATGAGTGGGTTACAACTGGCACAATCTTTGGTATATTCATGAATATTCTATAACCACTCCAATTGCCTATATAAACGAGAATTGCAATGAATCTAAGTGAGTTGATCTAAGTGACTAGTTAGTTGGGAATAAAGAGATGTTTGGACTAATTCTCAGAGATGAGTTTCATGCATGACTTGTGATGTAATGATTATTCTATGAATACAGTGAATGAATATCTTTGTCATGTATATATGTTTGTGATGTATCTTGATGATATGTATGCCATTGTATTTACTATACATGTACTAAGTTGAATTATTTTGAATGAATGTGATTAAAGGATAAGTAATGGATTACAAACCCCCATTAAATATTTAATACTCTCCACATCAACCAATCAATAATTATCATACATGCCTCAGGTAAGACCTTCCTTTGGAAGGTTGAATATGTCAACATACTAGACTACTACAAGCTTTTGTTGGACACCTTCTATGGACCTCGATTTTGTCATAGAGCCAACAATGTGGTTCCATCATTGGGACTTTAGCCAATGCTTGGTAACAAAGATGTAGTGGAGGTTGATAAAGGCCAAAATTCAAGATTGGCTAGAAGAAAGAATCCATGAGTTCACATGTCAAGAAAGTGCCTATGCAAGAGAAGATGATACAATATTTAAAGATAAATATTTGTTTCAGTGCATGCATGAGATTTTCCAAGTAGAATTCCCAATAAAATTGCATGAATGGCTATAAAGACTCATAGAGAAGCATCAAAATTGGCTTTCATGGTCAAGAGTTGAGTAGACCACTAAGAAGTTGTTGAAGATCCAAAGGTATGGCCATAAGTTGACTTAAGTGGTTGTTTTTTTGTATTAAATTTCTATGGAAATCTATGTTTTGGAGTTGATCATAGAATATCATCAGTCATTGACTAAGTCCATGGAATATTTTAAGAAGGGATTGTGTAGACGACTAATTTAAAAAAAATTGGCATGGAAAAAAATATTGATTGTGGAATGGGGTGTGCTACCAATCCTCACTAAGATGGAAGTGTAAGTCTTCCATGGGGGGGTTGGAATGGTTGGGAGGAATTGATGGTGGATTCAGTTTCATAAACTATTTGAAGGATCATTGATGGTAAAAGCAATGCATTCTATAAGAGATTGATAGAAGTGAAAACAAAGGTGTGCAGAGATAATAGAGAACTAGTGCCCGAAAGAAATGGAAAAGATCCACGCCAAACATGGGTTGTTGAGGGAAAGATGCAGTCTTGATATGCATCCAAAGGGTGGGAGCAGAGGATGAGAGAAGTGTGAGAAGGTGATTTTTTCAACCATGAAGTCTTGATATGCATCCAAAGGGTGGGAGCAGAGGATGAGAGAAGAGTGAGAAGGTGATTTTTTCAACCATGAAAGATATTATCAAGAAAGTGTGGTGATGTGAATAAGTCAAGAGTTCACAGAGGCGGAAGGAACTTATGAGGAACTAAGATGGAAAACACATGATGATATAGATGATGTAGATAATTATGTATATAGGCATAGAGATGATAACCAATCTTGCTAACCTAGGAATCATTGTAGATATCATGGAAGAGTGGAATCATGAAGCTGTCTAAATATTATTTTGAGTTCATACCATTCTATTACTAAAACCTTATAGAAATCCATGCCATTAAGGAAACAAATCAAAATAGCAGTGGAGTCGGTCCTTAGTACATCCTACCCCTTATGCTTCTTTATTTTTATTAGGATTCCATGGCCATTGTTGCATAAAGAACATGTGTGTGTTTGATTAGTAGTTTGAGCACTCTTGCTATGCTGGCTTTGAACAATGTAACTATGACTACTAACGATAATGATGATTTGTATTCAATGTTGTCTCGTTCTATGAGTGTTGTTGTTAGAGAAGCATTATTTGTCCATTAGAAAGGGCCCTAGGGATTTGTGTGAGTTCACTAGAGAATGAGAACAACATAACTGAATGAGTCATCTCTATTTCTACCTTGTATTTCATGATATAGGTTATGAAGACATAGATCAAAATTGGTTCTTTTGTGATGCCATCTAGAAAGCAGAGAGAACCATGTCTGTGATGCATTTATTGGAATTCCAAATGATGTTGCAAACAAGAGTGCTACAATGGTGTATGAAGAGTAAGGAGAGTGATTTTTACCTACATGGTGTGACGTTAGTTTAGCGAAGAGTAGACTTTGTGAGGGAGCTTCAAAGTTGAAGTTGGAATAATAGAACATTGCAAAGTTAAGGAGATCAAGTGAAGGTTGGAGAAACTATCTCAGTAAATGAGCAATGATTCATAGACTTGATGAGTCAATTGAGCTACACCATCAAATATGTGTAGCACAATGAATGGTTTATTGGTCGGTTGTTACCTCACTTGCAGACTTTGTTTCTACAACAATGATTATTAACATAGTGACAAACTTTAGAATTCACAATGCATTTGAAATATATCAGTGGATTGGTTGAATATTTGGTGCTAAGGTTGGATCCAAGGTTAGCATAGTTCTATTACCAATTGAATTCCTTGTTCGATTAGATTCAAGAGATAGTAAAGGGAAATGATATTGCACAAGAAGTACTGTGGTGCAAACTATGTAAAATAGAAGGTCATGTGTGCTATGATTTCCCCATGTTCTAGAGATATATTTCTACACTCATGTACCCATTTTTCAGTAAGGTAGATGAGGGGATTTGTGAAATATGCTAGGATATAATTTATGATCCCCACCATTACCCACTCATATAGAAATATAGCATCACTACAATAATGGTACATTTTGTCTTATCCAAGGTAAACACTCACTATGCACATGATTGTTATACATTGTTCTCACTTGCCAAGAGATTTGAGAGTCATTTTTTCATGGTAGATTCAGTCATGAATAGAACTAAAACATAGAGTTAGATCCAAGTTAATCAAGCACCACATAATCATGTGAACCATCCATTTCCATGGTGTTAAAACTATAACAAGGTGGGGTGCATCACACATAATTATCCATATCCATGTCAAACTCACTACAACTACCATCAAAAGATTGGGAATAACACTTAGTATTGTTTGGATATGATTGAGAAGTGGGAGGTGTGAAACAACATGTAGCATGGTGCAAACATGTTCAATTCAAAGCCACAAATCCTTGGTGGAAATTTGGTGTGTTGAGAATATATAGGAATAAATATCATTGCTCATGGTGGGACCAAGATAAGAGTGGATGTGGGAGCCTTAGATTAGGGGCCTATCCATAGGGCTCCACCAACATTTGATTTGGCTTAGTAGAAATGATTTCTATGTGAAGCAAGAATTTATTTTGTGTGAAAGATGTCGGCTCTATGGAAGTGGAAAGAGTGATATCCATAATCCATCAAGTAGATGCATGATCCTTCTGGTGTAGTTAGATGAAGATTAAGTTCAATGATCGATTAAAAAATTCCTATAGATTCCATAAACTTATCAAGATATATCCAATTTGAAAGAGGTACTTCCATAGGTGTTGGGATCACCTATCAAGGTAGTTGATCGACCCCTACACGGTATGAAAAAGAGAATATCATGGAAGGACTTTTGATTAAATTCGGTAATTAAAGGATATAAGATATGAGAGGTTATATGATATTTTCGAGATTATATGTGAACATCTTACCTAAGAATTATTAGGAGTTCATGGGACAAGATAACTTGGTTTACTCATAGACCTATCTATGGTTGGCTAACCAGTCAGGTATATTTCCAATTGATAGACTAGAACAAATGGAGTTTGACCTAGATGGGGTCAACACCTATGTATATTTTGAAGTCATTACACTACTACATATGTATGAAAAAATCGACACTGTACTTCGACAGTACGGATAAAATCGGTCGTACCGTAGTATTTTAATTGTTTTTTTTTGTATTTTTTTCAAAACATCCTGACGTTCATCGACTATTCGATGACATGGTATTTATCATCATCTATATGATGATTACAAGTAGATAAATGTCAGATATCCAATGGTGTAAAGGGTCAATGATTCTTCTTACCAACTATTGACAAAGTCAATATTTTTGTCCGTTAAGCAATGTCTCTCTAGTCAATAGCCATTGGAAGTCCGATGAAAAACTGATATATAATTTAAAAAGTTTGAAATATTAATGATATTCGATGTTGTTCCTATACTAGCGACGATTTTCATAGGTTATAAGAGATATTTTTAGGTTGGAATACAATTTTTATTTTTATTTTGTTAATTGCATTAGAAATAGTTAAGCTACATAGATTGATTTTTTAAGATAATGATCACGATTGAAAGTTTGGTAAGGAAAAACGTCGCATAACATTCCTCTAGGAGGACAAGGTCAAGCCTTTAGATCTGCATTGGTTGAGGCTTTGAGTGATTGAAGATGTTATTTCCCTTTTAAAAAATGTAGGGGCTATAATAGAAGGAGACTTTTAATATTTTTTTATTTTGTTAATTGCATTAGAAATAGTTAAACTACAGAGGTTGATTTTTTAAGATAATAATCATCATTCAAAGTTTGGTAAGGAAAAAATTCACATAACATTCCTCATGGAGGACAAGGCCAAGACTTGAGATTTGCATTGGTTGAGGCTTTGGGTGATAAAAAATGTAATTTCCCTTTTAAAAAATGTAGGGGCTATAATAGAAGGAGACTTTTAATAAAAACAACTAAAAAACATTGTAGTGAGTATGGACACCTTGAAGGCGGGCATGAATATCGTCCCTTGGTAAATTATTCATTATATGTATTTACATTGCATATTTTTTTGTAAACATTTATATGTTAAATGTAGAAGAAAATTAATGTATTATTTTTTCTTTATGTATATATTCTACGTAATCATGAACAAATAGAGAGTAATTTAAGAAGAGAAGAAGTATACATAAGATGTAGATTTTAATTAGG
>CBVK0100230986.1:0-10369 GCA_900067695.1 Picea abies | reverse complement strand
AATATGAAGATGCAGATGTTGTCTCAGTTTAAGATGGGTATGTAAATTAGATATCAGGAAGAGAGATCATTCAATTGAAGAAAAATACAATTACCAAAGGTCTTGTGCCTCTTGCATAATTTTTTGATAACAATGATGTGGCTAAAAATCCTAGGGTAACTCCAAATGAACATGAGGTTGATGATTTTAATATAGGGACTGATAAGGAACCTAAATTTGTCAAGTTGTCTAATTCCTTGTCCTCTGAGAATAGAGAGAAATATTTTGAATTGATGAGACAGTTTTCTTATGTGTTTTCCTAGATTTATGAAGATATGAAAGTATATGATAAAAGTATCATTCAACACACAATACCAATTAAAGAAGATTAGAAACCTTTCAAAAAATAAATTGAGAAGAATCAATCCGCTCTTGTTGCCAATCATTGAGAAAGAGGTAAGGAAGTTGTTTGATGCCAAAATAATTATTTCTTTGAGATTCTCTGAATGGATAACTAACCTTGTTCTTGTCAGAAAGAAAAATGGAGAAATAAGGATTTGTATAGATTTTAGGAATTAGAAAAATGGAGAAATAAGGATTTGTATAGATTTTAGGAATTTGAACAGAGTTTCTCTTAAAGAAAATTATCCCTTACTGAAGATGGATCACATCTTGCAAAAGATTGTAAGATCCCAAAGAATTTCAATGTTGGATGGGTTTTCTGGATATAACCAGATCATGGTGCACCCAGATGACCAAGAGAAGACAACATTTACAACCCCATGGGGAACCTTCATGTATGCTAAAATGACCTTCGGACTTATGAATGCAGGGGAAACTTTCCAGAGGGATATGAACATAGAATTTGCTAAGGAGAAAGATAAGTTCAAGGTACTTTACTTAGATGATATAACTGTGTATTCAAATTTTGACAGTGAGCATTTGCAGCATTTGAAGCAATTTTTGAGAAGTGCAGAAAATTTGGCATCTCTCTTAACCCAAAAAAGTCAAATTTTGTTGTGAAGGAAGAAAAATTGTTGGGACATATAATTTCAAGGGAAGGTATCAAAATTGATCCTAACATAGTGGCTACAATACAAAAAATCAGTACTCCAAGGAGCAAAAAAGAGGTGCAGTCTTTTTTGGGGAGGATAATTTTTTTAAGAAGGTTTATTCCTAATCTGGCTGAAATAATTAAGCATATCACAAGTATGTTGAGGAAAGGAAATGCAATAAGATGGAAAACATATGCAAAGCATTCTTTTGAAGAGGTGAAGGTAACTCTGACTAAATCGCATGTTTTGATTAGCCCATATTTCTCAAGGGATTTTATCATTTTTCCTTTGCTTCAAAGCACACTATAGTAGGGGTATTAATGCAGAAAAACAATCAGAGCCAGGAACATCCTATTGTCTTTTTTAGTCTGTCTTTGAGATATTCCACTCTTAAGTACAATATTAAGGAGAAGCAGTCATATGCCTTAGTAAAGGATTTGAAAGAGTTCAAAATGTATAGTTTACACTCTCATGTTCTTGCATATGTTCCTAACAATGTTGTAAAGGAAATATTAGCTCAACTTGATCCTGAGGGAAAGAGAGGCAAGTGGATTGCAGCCTTGTTGGAATATGACTTGGAGATTAAACCTACAAAACTGATTAAAGGACAAGGTATTTCTCAAATGATGACACAATCTAATTTCGAGTTATTGGGAGTAAACTTTATTGCTAATATTTCATAGGATGTAGAAGAAGAAGTTCCCCCTCAGGTAAGCTGGACATTTTTGGAATCATCTCGGTACAGTGACATTATATTTGTTTTACAAAATTTGCAGGCCCCTCCTAAATTGACAAAAATGAAAGCCATATTTTTAAAACAAAAGGCAGCAAATTTTTGTGTGCTTAACGGTTCCCTCTATTGGAAAGACCCTGGGGGAGTGTTATTGAAATGTCTTCTAGAATATGAAGCTCAAAAAACCATAAAGGAGTTCCATAAGGGTGATTGTGGAGTTCATAATTAATGGAAAGAAATAGCTAATAAAATTTTGAGATCAAGTTTTTACTGGCCTAGTATATTTGTTGATGTGTATAAATAGGTTTCCACTTGTCACGAGTGTCAGATTTTTGAAGGAAAAAGAAAGTTGTTTCCTTTGCCATTGAATCCAATTTCTATAGAAGCTCCTTTTCAACAATGGGCTTGGATTTTATAGGAGAAGTGCATCCTTCATCCTCAACTCAGAATAGATGGATTTTAACAGCCACAGACTATTTTACAAAGTAGATAGAAGTTGTACCTACTCGTCAAGCAATTAATTTAGTTATCATCCAGTTTTTGGAAAGTAATATACTCTCAAGGTTTGGTTGTCCAAGAAGGATTATTAAAGATAATGTTGTTTCCTTTAAATCTGAAAAACTAGTCAAATTCTGCATTGATTATGGTATCACACTCAGTCATTCAACAACCTATTACCCACAAGGTAATGATTTGGTTGAAGTAACTAACAAGAGTTTGATGAGGATCATCAAAAGCATACTATAGGAGAATAATAAATCTTGGCACAAGAAACTGATTTTTGCACTCTAGGTAGACAGGGTAAGTACAAAGAAGTCTATTGGCACATCTCCATTTCATCTTGTTTATGGCACATAGGTATTTTTTCTTACTTCACTCGAGTTGCCATTCATGAAGCTATTGCAAGAGGTAGATGTTGAACCTAAAAATATTCAGAGGAGGATAATTTAGTTAGTTCATGTCCATCAGATGAGAGAAGAGGTTTTCAAGAATGCTCAATTATATCAAGACAAAATGAATAAAGTGTTTGACAGAAGAAAAAAGGCAGATGATTTTCAGATCAATGATTTGGTGTTAAAATGGGATGCAAGGAATGAAGACAAGGGAAAACATGCTAAATTTGAAAATATTTGGAAGGGGCCATACAAGGTTGCATCATATCATGGGAGCAATGTATTTTTGTTACAAGAGATTAATGGAGAATACATCAATGGAGGACCTGTTAATGGCAGGTTTCTCAAACATTATTCTACTTAAAAGAAATTTGATTTTCCACTTCATTGTAAATATCCATTTCTTTAGTATTGCAGGTTTGGGTGGAACTCAGCAAATTTGAAGGTCGAAGAGAAGGCCCTAAGATTTGATGAGTATTACTAAGTGTGTTTTGTGATCATTTGTAAAAGGTCAAGTAAGTTTTGAGTCATTTTATCCAGTCAATAAAGTGCCCAATGGGTTAGGCTACTAGTTTGCTTGTTCTTTGGCACCTCGCAGGGAGGATGTCATCCCCATTGGAGCCAGAGCTAGTATCCTATAAAATAAGTTGTTAGGATGTGAATTAAAATGAATGATATGGTAAATTCATGCCTTGGTATTATAAATACCATGGAATGACTTCTCTTAGGTTATGAGTCAATGGGTTTTTCATTGATAAGTTTGTTTGGGTAAGGTCAAATAATAAAGTGTGAGTCATGAAACATATGGTCTTGATACCTAAGGTATGGGTTGTCATATAACTAAAGAGTCATAATGAAATATCATGAGGTCATTTCAATTCAGTTAGTTAGTGTTGTCATGGTCCTAAGAATTTCATAAACTCAAATCTGTTGGAGGTGCGTGGCATCATCAAATAAATCATGGCATTGCACAAGTTGTTGCACAACATCTTAATGTTGTGAAATTGAGTATTAAGGTACGATGAGGTATGATAGGTACAATTGATGGTTTATTTGGGTTTTATCATTCAAATTGTTCATCCTCCAAGTGAATAAATCCCTATATACCAATTTATTTCTCTACAAATTCATAAATCTCCCATCCAAGCTTGTTGTGCACGGGTTGCAGGGGATGCATGTTGCTCACAGCGTTGCACATCTTCAAATGACCTTGATTTCACACTCTCTAGTTTCTATTTCAGATCCCTAGTTGAATTTTGAAAGGAAAACCTTTCTTCTGAACCAAAAACTTCAACCTTCTCTTTAAATCCATGGCCCTTGTTACATCGAATTGAATTATATTAATTTGTTGCGCATCTGCAAACTCTGCATTTTATACTGCACACAGTCCTATCTTTTCATTTTCACAAGGAACTGATACATATCAACATCATGGAAACTCCAAAGGGCGGAAGAAGGAACACAAAGGGTGGTGATATCGTTAGATTTGAGCCTCAGGGTTTAAAGCTAGTGAATGTATATCCAGCAATCATAGTCTCTTTTGAATAAGTGGGTTGTATCGGGTTTTGTGAAAATATTTAGGGGTACAACATGCAGGTGGAAAAGGAGTTTGCATTAATTTTTAATGGCATTGGGGCTAAAGTTGGAAACTCCAGTTTCAGGTTTCTGAAGATACCATCGTTGCTACAACAGAGATTCATGTTCATGGAGAACAATGGTTCAAAGGTATGTAATTGGATTTATCCTACTATCATGAATTTCTGAAACCTGAATTTAGAAACACTGATTTTGGAGCCACCATACTCAGAGAGATTCTACTAGATAATCATAGCAATTTGTTGAGGGTAATTCAAATGTTCTTTACACATGAAGGGAGATTCACTAGGGTCTACCAATACCATATCAGGCTCTTAATGTATTTCACTGGTAGGAAACCTTTGAATCTTCCCTATTACCTTTTTAGAAGCCTAGGGAAGATGGATAACATAGTGCAAGTAAGGAGAGATCAAGGAGAACCTAGCCTCTTCCATTTTTCTTTGATAAATGTGTTGGTATTAGAAGATCTTAGAAAGAGAAATCAGAATTGGGAATCCTTTGTATCATCATCACAGATAGCAATTGATTCTTTAAACATTCCTCAAAGTATGAGAGAGACACCTTCATCAACAGCAAAGACCACCACATATGTCCAAGAAATTTATGTAAAGAAAAGGGAAAAGGAAACTAAGGAACCTGCAATAAGTCAACAAGCTAAAAAAAAGGGGGGGAAAGCTCCAATTTTCCCAAGAAGAGGTCACAGCCCCTAGAAAACCAGTTACTAGGTTAGTAGCTAAAAGAATGCATGTCATGCACACATCACAAGCACCTGAGGAATATCCAAGAGCCTTCACAAAAATATTTTTTCCTAGTGATAAAGACAACATGATCATTGAGCTGCAAGAATAGTTAAGGAAAGCCCATTTTTCCATAGCACGGTTGCAGCATGAAAATAGAGAAATTAAAAAACAAGCTTTGGAATAGGCCTCCAAGAAATTTGTTTCAATAACAGGTGAAACATCAGTCCCTGCAACTCCAACAAGATCTAAAACAAATTGTGAAGGGAAGGCAGTGGAGAAGATCTCAGAAATTAAATAAATACCTAAATTTATTATTCCTTTGACTAGATCCTCGGCCAGCAAGTTAAAAACCCAAGAGGAACCTCCATCAAAAAGTCATCCAACATCAAGGAAGGATGATGAGGGACATGATACTTTCAAGATGTTAAGGAAACAATTGAGAGAAGCAAAAGATATGATCATCTAGCAAAGGGAGGAGAATAGAAAGACAAAGATGAAATGTAAAGAACTCCTTGATGATTGTGAGCCTGTAGTAGACAATGCCATATTCATGGTGAAAAGGAATATGCCCCTACATAAACAACTTAAGAACATATATAAGCAACATATAACTTTGATAAAGGAGAACAGATCCCTCAAACAAATCTTGCAGCAGTTGGAGACAAATAAGAAAGGGAAAGGCAAGCTTGATTTTCTTGTTGAAGCAGTAGAAATTTAATGCCCTGGAGCTAGATTCATCAATATTGTTTTTTTGACTATGCGCAACAGAAAATCCTAATTCTAATTATCAAAATCCCCTAATTGTTTGGATGGAATTCTTATTCATATTGGTATCTTTGATGGATCATTATACATTATCATTTTTGTTTCCCTATTACACATTGGAAATTTCAGTTTTGATTTGTGAATGACAAATTTATAGTTGCACAGCAGACACGTTGCGCAACTATATCAGTCTAATTTGGACTAGTTATATGAGGTTCTTGTCAAAGTTTGGAATGAAATATCTCAATATGATAATGAGATAAACATTTACTCCATCAACTTAAATAATTTTTCAATCAGGAAGTAAAGTGAGCTCTTCACGGCAGTTTACATATGTCAAAGATTTAAGGTGTGAGAAGAAAACATGTTTTCTGAAGGAAAGAAAGGGTTCTTGGGAACCTCGCCATGATTTTGAGTTTTTTTTTATCATTAACCATCTCCATCAATCAATATAGATCAATAAAAGAAAGAAAAATACAATAATATCAGTTGTTGCGCAATTGCATTGCGCTTCTCGTGTAGGTTGTTGTTGTGCAGCAGGCATGTTGCGCAACGATGACAAAACAACTAGTTTTCCTCCAGATCAACAAGGGAAGGTCATCATATGTGTCATATCGTCTCCAACATGTATCAAGGTCAAAGATCATCATTTTTAGGGACTTAAATATTGGTTTTATCAAGTTGTTATGATGCAATTAATGAGTCCAAGTTGACTCCTTGTAGCAGTTTGTTGAAGATTTTGTTATTAAATATGTGTAATTGTTAGCATTAACATTGGATGATACTTGAATTTGAATTTTGGCAACATAGGAAGATATTTTTATATATATTTCATGAAGTTGTAAGAGATAAAGGTTGGCAAGTGTGTAAGGAAGATATTATTGAATACCTTTTGTAAACTCTTTCTAATATTAATGAAATTGCTTGATTAGAAGTCCCTGAGATTTGACTCCAGAGATACATGTGATTGTGCTACTTTATGCATGTGATATTCATTCTTTGTATTCTATTTTAAATGCATCTATGTCATATTGTTTCTTCTTTGTGTCGATTGGAACTATATGTATCAGAATTCATCCACATTTGATGCTTTGTTGCATGTAATTCAATTTTTTTTCTACTATAATCACCTTGGGATTCATCCTTGTTAGATTCCCTAAGGGGTCATTTGTTTCCTATATAATATTCCATCTACAACAATATTTAATTAGCATAAAGCAGTGCTTTCTATCTTTCCCCTGATCAGTCACTTTTCAATCCACCAAGTATTCAGTAAGCCTTCATTGATTTATGACCTTTAGTGACTCCATTGCCCAATGAACTTTCTTTCCACATTACCACCAACCCTATAAATTCAATTTTACCTTAGAGATCTAGCCTTTGGAAAAAATACCAAATCAATCCTTTCAGTGATTGATTTGAAGAGAGAGAGCCCCCTCTGGGTTGGAAGGGATAGCTTCCATCCTCAAGTTGGTTTGTGGTTACCTTTGTTATTTTCTTTCCTCAACCAAAAAACATTTATAGAGTGATAACACGTTCTATGAGAAAAATAACACCGGTCAATTGCTAGCGTCCTAGTGGAGGGAGGATAAGAAGTTTGTGAATCGGGCCTCAGGGTGGTATAACATGGTGAACCTCCGAGAATCTGTTGTTTATATGGAGAGAAGTATTTATCCAAGTTATCTGAATCCTATATGCCTTTGGTCCATACGGTTGCTACATCTGGAAGAAATTTTAATTGGGGAGTTATTATCTTGAAACAATTGAGCATCTGGATAGAAGAGTTGCAGAATCCAAAGCCCGGGGAAACCCCTGCATTCTACATGGTGTCTTATCTCCTAGATGTAATATCTTCTAGACATGATTTCCCTGGACTGAACCTAATCTTCCATGTCTCTAAAGTGCGTGTACATGTCTACTTCGGCATATTATGGGAGCACATGTACAAACGATCATTGGATTTAGTTTTTAATGGTTTCATAGTTCGAGTGTATTCTCTAATGTTTAAGTAGGATTACCCAAGGTTATCAGAAAAAACAAGGAAGATAATATCCAAAATTGGGCATTGGTACTTAGAAGAAAGAAACACATACATCAGGATTTTTGGATCCCTTGGAGAACCACACCTATTTTTGGCTCATGTTCCCAATAAATTGGTGTTAGGAGAAATCTTCTACGAGACTATACTACAAGGTTTCAATAAATTTTTGGTAAAAGAAAAGAAAAGGATATTCATTCCCTATGGTTTCTATGTAGGTTACCATTTCGTGAATGATGCCACACATGCCAAACAAGAAGCTCAAAGTCAAATAGAATGCAGGTTCGTCACCGAGAGGTACAGGAGACACGACCCTAAAAAATTGGTGGTTGAACATGCTAATCAGGTAGTGTCTCATTGGCCTTACCCACATGATTATTTCAAGGAATAAATCTTCACAGAGAATGCTTTGAGCTGGGATGAAGTTTTGTAGAGGAAAGAAAAACTAGACCTTATCAAGTTCATGGCAATGCCTAGGGATGAACAATTGGATTGTCTAGAACAAACCTTCGGTCCAGCAACAATGGCACCAATTCGACAGGAAGGTGCAGAGAAGGTATTGGACATGTGTGAGACACAAAGACTCTTGGATGAAGCTAAAAGGATAATGTAGATGCATGGGGACGTTTTCATGGTACCGAAAGGAACAACCGTGGAAATAACTTCGGTCACATTTGGAGGAATTAGGGAGCTATCATCCCTTGGAACTATCACAACAGAAGGAGAAAATGAGCAACGAAACTCGGAGAAAATCACCATAGGGGAACTAGGAATGAGGAAAACCTTTTTATTATCAGTGAGACCTACCACCCTGGGGAAAGTATCTCTTGTCAGTGTTGACCTAATCACAGTATATGACAGCGATGTGGAAGAAATATATACTACAGTTCATGTTACAAACAAAGAAATAACATAGGTACTAAGCACACAAGTATCTCAGGCACCAAAAATTGGATATAGGATCATACCTGATTGCAGCTGAAGGTGAACATACCACTCTAGACCAAACCCCTCAGCCATTGAAAGAGCAAGAAAGTATGGGTATTGAAGAATCGTTCGAAGGTAAATCCAACAAGGGAGAAGAATATGAAGAATTGGAAGGTAATAGGGAACCCAAGTAAACCTCAACGAGACGTCCAACACACTCTGCACTCTCAGGATTATCATCCTTAGCTGAAGACACAGCGACAGGGATCATGGTAAATTCCCCAAGTACAAATCAAATCGAAGATCCACATATTGGGAGAAAGGTGGGATCAATAGAATTTTCTGAGAAGCCTCGAATGACTCAAGAACCAGGTACGGGGACTAGTCATGAGAAGCCTGAAGATAAAAAAGGAAAGGAAATGGTGCGTAAACACTTTCACACACCAAACAACTTAAGAAATTTCCTCACATGGGAGGACCAACCGATCCCAGAGACTATATATGAAGTAGTCAATGTCTAGGCCATTTCTTATGACCGAAAGAGATAAGTGGTTGTCAGGAGGACAAGGAAAAAAAGAATAATCACCTTGGACAACGTCGCGATGTTCACCACAAAGGAAACCCTACTGGATGCAAGACAATCTAGGATAAGTGAGTTGCTAGGAGAAGGAATAGTTGTATTCAATTCCACCATAAACAGAGAAAAGGAATATGAATGAGAAGTTGAATCTATGAGGGAATAATTGGCACACCTTAGGAATCACGTGGAATGTTATCAGGATGCCACCCGAGCAGTAAGGTGTTCAAAATATTGTCATTGATGTCAACAGTCAAAGTGATGATCTGTAATGATGAAGTACATCAGATGAGATTTTCATTGATGTCAACAGTTGAAGTGATGATCTGTTGTTAAATGACACATGACATTGTCATTGATGTCAACAGTATATCAATCAGCAAGAAGATAGAAAATGCAGAGATTGATAATGCAAGCTCGAGAGGAAGAGCGAACAAGTAGTCGAAAGATCAAAATTGTCTACAGGTATATCAGTCAGCAAAAGATGTCAAACTGAGTGGAGAGATAGACAGCGCAAGCTCACGAGGAGCAGAGAATAGCAGAAGTGAACTGTATGAATATCAAATCTCAGAAGTACAGAAGTATTTTATGTTTATTGTTGATCACAATAGGATCAACAATGATTCGTTGATCAAAATCTTTGGAGGAAGAACAGACAGTAGAGATGTCGTCTGGATTAGTGAAAATACTAAACAGTTGATCAGTGTGCAGAAAATGCGAGAAGCCTCAACAGCCATCCGATCATAATGAGATGCTCAACAGTCGTTCGATAAAGAGTTTGACCATGTTGATCATCTGATAAAATGCACATCGGTCATTTGTGTGACCATGGGCTTGAGGACCATTGAAATATTGTGATCGTTGATCTGCTTCAAGAATACCCGTCAGCCGTCAGATCTAGTGGAGTTGCAAGGAGGATAATCCCAGGAGTTAGTTAACACTCCAAAGCAGTGAAATGATCTGATCCGTTGGATCAAGAGGACACATGGCAAGTGATTGGAATTTCGTTGACTCGTAGATCAGGAAATTCAAAGACAGTGTTGCATGAACTCGTGAAACGTGAAAT
>CBVK0100230981.1:0-10976 GCA_900067695.1 Picea abies | reverse complement strand
CTACATCAAATGTACCCAACTAACTCATCATCAATATTGATCATACAAATTTAAATCAACTTTCCAACATCTCTGGACCTCTCCAAGGGTTGAAATCAATCTCCAAGGTCACTCTCCAAGGGTTGACATCAATGATAACCAACTTTTCAAACCAATTGTCCAACATATTTCTTATAATTCGAGTAGTTATTGATTATGTAGCATAGAGATTAGAAGGGTTTATCAGGTTACCCCCAATTTTTCTTGGTGTGTCTTACTATTTCATGAATAGAATTTAAAACACACAACACAATTTAAAATAACAGTTGCACACTTTTTTCTAAGAGAACCTTACTTGACAATTAACGCGGAGAGTGTGGCATAATTGGGTTTTTCCTGTACAAAATTCTCTATATATCTTTGTGATTAATGCATTCTCAACCCCTCATGTAAAGAAAATTGGAAAATTATCAGAACCATGGAATGTGCCCCCAAAAAATTATTAATTCCCACAAATACTCCACCAATCCCATCATTATTAACAAAGTAACTCAACTATTTCCTTGAAACCAAACAACTCTCAAGCTATTTTTGCAGAAATTAGATCACCTTCTAGTAGCTTGTCAAGCTCTCTAGAGAGAGAACTTATTTGTATAATCTCAAGGCGTTGAGTGTGCAGAGTTAGTTGGCACTGGTGAAATCCATGGGAACCAATTTTGAGGCTTCCAGAGGAAATAATCAAATGAATATATGCCAACCATGGAAATTTTTTTGTTTTTGAAAAAAGAACTATTAAAATGTGGGCTAAGGTATAAAATTTCCATGCCTGCTTCAATAATCTTATCAACCTTGGTATCACTGAGGCCCTTGATATACACAAGCTCCTTCTTAGGGGAATATGAAAGAAATTCTATAATGCAATGCCCGACATCCTTGAGATTTTTAATATCAACAAAAAATATCCCACAAAATTGGTACAACAAAAACATCGAGAGATCAAATTCAGTCCGAGGAAATTTCATTATATTGTTCTTGGGTTTGAAAGGATTTTGAAACTTATTACCTGGAGTTGTTCGATTGGGTAGGGTTCATGTTGCTACTCTTTTGCATTTTCTTCTTCCTTGGGGATCTGTTGTTTCTTTCATTGTTGTTGTTCCATGGAAATATTACTGATAAGTGAGTTAAGAGAGAAACCTAATACGAAAGAAGGGCGTCTCATGATAACCATTAGGCCCTTCGATTGGTTTCAGGTTGTCGGATGGGTAGGTAAATGATCCTGTTTCTTCTCTCGAGAGGGGCCAAGGAAGAGGTTGGAGAGTGTCTCTGGTTTTTAATTTGGTGTGCGCGCCAAAGTTATTACATTAAATCCATTTTTAAACAATTTCTCTTCCCTCGTATTGATTAAAAAAATGAGGGGGCAGGCTTCTCCCCCAAGATTTCGCCTTCTTTATTTTTCTTTGTCTGTTTATGACGTATTTGTGATTCATAAATTCTCTATTTGACCATTGGAGTTGGATTTGAATTGCAATCTTTATGCGATAGTATTTGTTTTTACTTAATAAGTAGTAACATTGTTATTGATTTTATTCCCATGTTTTGATGGGTGGTCTTTAACTTATCATTGTTATGTATGTGATATTGTAAATATATTTACATATTTCAATGTTAATATTTTGTTTCATAATTTAATATTTTCATTTTATGTTTTTTACATGTTTAAGTATCTCTCTTGTTATTATTTTACATATTTATTCATCATGGTGTGAAACAAAGTCGTAACCTTAGTGATTTTGGGCATTAGATCAAACCCATATGAGCTATACTATGGTCTTAATCTGATTACCTATTGGAAAAGAGGATCGCAGAGAAATAAAATAAAACAAATGCGGAAGGAAAACAAAAAAGATACACAATACAATAGAGACACAAATATACATGGTTCACCTAGTGTGGGCTATCTCCACTAGAGAAATTTCCAGGTCCTTCCTTTATTATTACCCAACAAATGAAGGAATACAACCTACAACACACCCGTTGTAACTTCCTCTTCTTTCTCTCAGAGTATCCTCTCTCATAATACAATATTTTCTATCACTCACAACCACAATACAATTCCCTCATACATAAAAGAGGGTTTCCTTCTAGGGAAAAAAATCCCTAAAACAAATTCTACACTCAGATCTGCGACCTTATAATGAATGATCCAAATTGACTACGAAATTACAATATTTTACAAGGAAATGTTTCCCAAAATTTTTCTTCAGGGGCGTTTCCCCTAAATCCACTGCTAGGGGGGGTATCCATTAATTATCGCCCTCCCCCTTGGACCCCTCTGATAAAAATAGTGGGGGGGCAAGCCCCTCCACACCCCCTTGTTAGGAAATGGGATCCAAACACGACTGAAACAAACCTTTCAATAAGGAAGATAATCAGGCTCCACAACCAACATAACCATTGGTTCCCATGGAGTTTATGTCATATCCAAATTTAGTAGAGTATGATCTGTGTTTGAGTATAAATTAAAGTGTTTCATTGTTGAATTAATTGGTAGAAACACATTTTCGCATAACCTTTCATGGATTACGGTTTGGGCATGCTAGCCTTGACACAACATTGCTCGATCAACTCAAAGATATTAGGTGGATTGCTGAGTCACATGGTTGCATTGCCATATTTATATAAAAGTGCAACAAAATGGATAGGTTATTGAGTGAGATATATTTAAATTAGAGTGGCTCATTGCTCTCGATTGTAATGTATTTTCGTCTGTAATGAATTTCTAGATATGTCATAGTAAGGTTTTTGACTGTTAATGATATTATCCAATATCATGGTGTTGTTTTACTACATGTCTTTCTTCTGAAGATATTTTGTTAGAGTGACTATCTCAACTTCCAAGCCTTCAATGGTCCTATCTCTTTCTTCTAACTCCCCTCTGAGTGTTTCTTTAATTTTCTAGTCTTATTTTGCTTGGATTTTTAGCTTCATGACTGTCTACTCAACTTCTTTGGAGTTATGGGATTCTTATTTCTTCGTTAGTTCTTCCTCAAGTGATTTGTTTTTCTTCTTTTCCTTCTTTAGAGATGTTATGGCACATATCCATTCTTCCCTGTAATCAACTTCTACCTCTTCACATTCTTCAGAGACATATTCATCGGAGTCTTCTATTGCCATGGATAGTACCCTTTATGTATCACTGTCACTAACTTCATCTTTGTTTGATGAGGAATTGTCTTTCTTGGTGCAAAGAATTTTCTTGATTTTTTTTATTTATTTTTTGTTCTCCCCTTTTGGATTTGATTTTATTTTTAGAGTCATCTTCTTCATTACCTTTCTTTTTCTTATAGGGACATTTATTAGAAAAATGAGAAACACCATAGCAATTAAAAAAATTCAATGGAATCATACCTTTGTATTTGTTGGTTCCCTTTTTCAGCGTTCTGACAAAGTTAGCTATCTCTTCATCTTCCTCTGAATCATCATTGTATCCACAATACAACTTTGTCTTTTTTATCTTTCTTCTTTTATTTCGTGGATGCCTTGAATGTTTCTTCCTTTGTAACTATATTGTCTTGTTTTTTCCTCATCTCATAAGTTGTCAGTATCCCATGCAACTCATCCATGGTCATTGTAGCTAGGTCCACTCTTTCTTCTAGAGCTGAAATGTTTGAATCAAACCTCATTGGTAGAGATCTTAATGCCGTTTTAATAACAACTTGTTCCTTTATCTTGTATCCAAAAACTTTGATACTTTTTAATATCGCTTCGACTCATAGAAAGTAGGCTACTATGTTTTCATCTTCATTCATATTCAATTGTTTGAACTTGGCTCTAAAAATATAAAGTTTAGCTTCGTTAACTTTCATATCTCCTTCGTAGATAGTATTCAGTTTATCCCACATTTCTTTTGTGGAATCATAGTGCATAGTATTGGTATTTATCGCATGAGTCACACCATTCTAGATAGAGTTTCTATCCCTTGAATCATTTTCTTCGAGCTTCTTTCCATCTCTATTTGTCGGGGGAGTGGCAAGGGATTTGTATCCATCTACTATTGATCGCCAAACATCGAATCCTTGTGCTTGTATATAAATTTTCATTCTTCTACTCCATAATGCATAGTTCTCACCATCAAATTGTGGTACCCCAATCCTATCATGATCCATGATCTCCTTCTAGTGGTTAGACTACTTCTTGAAGCACATGCTCTGATACCAATTGTTGGAATACTGAGAGGGGGGTGAATCAGTAATGAGAAATCTTAGTACTTTTAACCACAATATATTCTTTAACAATAATCAATAGTTTATCATTAACATTGAATATATCATCAACAGGCTAATCATAAACAACATCACATTATAATAGATACATAGTACACCATAATTTACGTGGAAACCCAAATGGGAGAAAACCACATAATTCTTTGTGGAAACCCAAATGGGAGAAAACCACATAATTCTTTTCTTATATATAAAAATAATACATTCATTGGAAACACCAACTTCTGATTCTCCAACTACAACTGAAGGAGGCTCCAACCCCCTCTTCTCAGGCTCCAACCTGAAGTAATCTACAACTCCCTGAATTTGCTAGCTCAGCTCCAACCAGAAGGAGGCTACAACCCCCTGAGTTCTCCAGTTCCAACCGGAAGGTGGCTACAACCACCTATCCTTTCCCCTTCCAACTTCCATGCCATATCAATGTAGACCAACTGTCGCTATCACAAACTATGCCACTGTCACTATCACTATGTCTTTGTCACTGTCACTCTATCACTGTCACTATCACTCTATCACTGTCACTGTCTCATCAATGTGTATCTTCTCATGAACCAACTAACACCTTTACCATACCATGCATCAACTGTATACCAACATATATACTATGTCATGCATCAATCATGAACCAAATATACATCAATAAAGAATAGTGAATCATGAACTAGAGCATCAACCATGTGTAACCTGTACCATATACCATACCATCAACCATATGCAGATATGTACCATACCATCAATGAAGTATCTCCAAGAACCAATACATACCCCTCATGCATATGCCACCATACAACATGAATATTCCTTAATTATATACAATCAACTCAAAGATAAGAAATATAAGAACCATGTCATGTGTTGAACCAGATATATGAGTGCTCCTCACTCTACCAAGCAAACATTGATATACCATATCTAGATACCAAACCAACCATACCAAGTATGCCTCAAGAATACACCATATGATGACAATAAGTATCCATAAAAACAAGTATACAACCATACCAATATCTTTGTAGCTGACCTAAAACTCTGAGATGTTGACCTATATACTTCCTTTAGAATTTAGGGACCTTTTACCAACATTTACTCAACCATTCATAAGATTTTTTATAGGCACGTGACTTTCTCTTCTACTTACCATGTATATACGCTATTTTCTCCACTATAGCCAACGTACATATGCTCCCTTTCTGACCTGCAACCTGCGTATACCTCATAAACTAGGGTTTTCTACAACTCTGAAACTTTCTTGTTCGACCTTCCTTTACTACCTCAAAAAATTACGCTACAACCTTAGCAAAATTATCACTAGATCACAAGAAATATAAGCAATGAATAAGTGTATGCGTGTTCTTGTGAATGACTCCTTGAGGTTTTTATATACTTGTGCTAGGTAACTCTCTTTACTTTAGGGATTTCTTATTGCAACCACTTTACCCTTTGACTAAGAATTGTAACCAACTAGGGGCTTCTTGACCACTTTTCAGGGCTTCCAACTTTACAAGTACATATCTCCCTAACCGTGAGGAACCACATGGCGTTCCACATATCATCGAAAATGACACGACATGTATTATCCATATATGATAGTTTTACCTGCAATTATGATGTCCTTCTTGTTCATATTCCTTAATCAACTTCGGGTACCAAAACCACACCGTCTGAGCTTCTTCAAGGATTGACATCAATGACAACCAAAATATCAACATATGATTACTCCAAAAGAGAGCACAACCTTGTAGATCAATTTTGGTTTAATCATTATAATGGCATCATTATGAATATTACATGGATCAAGCCAGAACGATGTTGTAGATTTCACTATATATTATATGCTATGATCCCTTTCTTTTTTTTTGAAGAATAGATTACCAAATAGTCTAATATAATGAGACCTTAATGGAAACCATATGGTATGTAACAAGAAATATAAAATGTTAGTATAGAGGAGTAATAGTCATTTATTTAGTCATTTTTATTTGTGTGACTAATTATTTAGTTGTGTTTTTTACCCGACGATCAAATTAGTCATTTATTTTAGTTATTTAGTTGTGTTTTTTACCCGACGATCAAATTAGTCATTTATTTTAGTCATTTATAGCTGTGTTGCAAAAAAGTAGTATAATTTAGTCATTTTTAGTTGTCGTGAATAAATGTTTTAGTCATGTAGTCATTTATTTGCCAAATTCTACTAGTGTTGTGTTCCACTAACTCTAACCAACATTATGTGGTGATAGTTATCCTATGCTAACACTTAACTTGCCTTTCTTGCACACCCAAGTGGAAAAAGGGATAGAATATATTGGCAACTCCATGGTTTTCTTGTTATCAATTCTCCCCTAATAGGTTTCAAGATCCCTTTCTTTCACATTTATTTTTTTGCAGGTAGTTTAAACAGCTTCCCTGAGCAATTAGTTCAAGTGCTCAGTCACTCAATTCACCAAATCCCCTCTGTATTTTTCTTTACATCAGAAGTGAAACATCTACATGAATTTCAAAGAAACAAATGCGTGGAGGTGCATCATTCACACTACTGTGGTTTTTGTCCCCTGCATAGATCTCAGTTTTCATTATATTTTTTGGGTTTTGTGCTTTGCACCCAAAAGATAGGTCATAGATTTGAATTTACTGCACTTTGTAACATCGATAAAACTTCCTTTGGGTTATTTCTTGCATAAGTAGGTTATCTCAACACACTAAGTAAAGTAAAAATAATCATGTCTCTTTTTATCGTTTCCACATGGATGGCTAATTGAAAGAATTAGAACTCTTAGTTACATTTATCTTAGGAAAATCAATTTATTTATGGGACTAGGAAACCCCTTACTCACATCTTAGTATGCTCTTCACCTCTCACTCGATAGAGTGACCTTGGTGAACCAGAACGGGGTGGGTAAGTTGTTCTTCCATCTTCCTTCAATCAATTAAACATAGGGAATTAACTTAAAGTGATTAGTAAGAAACCCCCAATGTGCATATCTAATACTCACGTTTCCTTGGTTTTTGACAATCATACAAACTATTTAGGTGAGGCCAAATCCCCTTGGGCACCTTGTCGTTTTCTTTGCAGAGAAGGAATTAAAAGAGTTGTAAAGGACCCATACATTTCCACATTATCACACAACTAGGATAGTTTCATTTTTATAGAGAAAAGAACCTAGAAAGTTTAAAAGCATTTGTGAAAGGACCCATACATGTCCATATCATAAAAAAATTAGGCTAGTTTAATTTAAAAGCACTTAGTAAGTTAAAAATATCAGTAAGGACCCCACATGTCTGCATCTTCTACAAACTAGGTATAGTTTTTGAATTACACAAGGATTGCACAAACACTTAGTAGTTAATAAGCAAGAAGAGTAAAGCACCCCACAATGTCCAAATGTTTCAATTTTACACATAAACTACTAAAATATGTTTTTTCACACTTATATATTTACACACATAACACCTTTCACACATTAGAAGGTCTCTAACAGATCAATTGCATCAAAGTATGCTCTTCTCCCTGCGCTCATAAATGATCTAGGAGGATCAAAAAGACTTAAGTGTTCTACATAATTTTTTAAGCACACCCTTAAGAAAATGAGATTGGTCCATGACCCCAATCTCACAAACTTGTTCACCAAAAAATCAACCATAACAACCCACTAAAGTTTCTCCACAGGAGATCAAAAACAATTTTTAGTCTAGGTTAGGATCTTGGGGATAGGTATCCAAATAACTTCCCATTAGCTATTTTTCATTCAAAAACTTAGTGGTTGACTTCTTAGGGCACCTCAAATCATTTCATTCAATTGTTCCAATGTTGTAAGGCAAGGAGATACTCGTGAAGGGGTGAGTGCGAAAGTTCAGTTGTTCTGTATGTGCATTCTTGATCCACCCAAATCTTGTGAGGTTACCTGACCCATGACCTATTTTTGAGGCCAAGAGCCCCCTGCTACACTTGAACAAGGTAAGTTAGTGGCCAAAAATTAGGATTTCTACGTAGGTGGTGGTTTTGGGATGCAACTTCACCTATGACAGATTTTGTATGGTTATTGGGAAATATCGCTATCTCTTTCAGGATATACCCTCTCTATCCTACATTATAATTGATCTTTCATACCTTCACTACATCTCTTCTAGTGGCTTGAGGACCCATTGTTGTGATATCTTGGAAGGTCCAGTTACATTGAGTGGAAGGATGATAGGTCTATAGGACAGGTGCAATTTTGTTTCATTATTCCTTGCGCAGATAATATCCTAACCTACCAAACCCACATTTTTTACAGTTGATTTATATATGTGTTATGATCATTACTAACCATGTAGATTTGTTAGTCTTTTTGTTAAAGTAGGTCATATTTCAGAATTGTTTACAAAATAACTTGTTATCTTTCCCTTCCCCTCACTCAAAATCACACACTTTTTGCTAGTCTGGAATCAAAGGGGACCCAAAAATTCCTCAATGTTCTAGATGCTTGCTAGGCCTTCGACTAGAAATGGGGGGTATTTATGGTTTTACCACATCATCGGTTCAACCTCCTCAGCCACCTTTGGGTGCAATGATTCTTGGTTCATCCTTGTTGGGTTTTTCCCTGTTTGGAACAACTATCCCCAACAAGCCCTACAATAGCCCTTCCTCCTCATGAATTGGCTCTCAAACACCACACACAATAGATGGGAAACACCCAATTTACCATACCCAAATTCATTAAATCTTTTGGATTTCATGAAACTTACAAATGACCCAATTTTTCATGATGCAACTTGGACAAACATGCCTATCAAGATGCCATTGTACATTCCCAAGTTTGATGGTAAACCAAGAGAAGACCCAGCCAACTATGTCATGATGTTTCACCTTTGGTGCTCATCTAAGAACATCACTCATTATTCCATTGAATTATTAATTTTTCAAAGAACCTTAATGGGTCAATCCATGAAGTGGTACATAGACGAAAAGTCAAGGTCCCATGTGACCTTTTAGTCTTTAGCCAAATCATTTTTATCTTTCTTCCAGCTATCAATGCACCATGACACAAGCTTGGAAATTCTCTCAGATTTCCACCAAACCACTTCCACCCATATCGTAGATCATATCCACAAATTGTGTCGAATATGGAGCCTATGTAAAATTGAAACTACTCCAGAATAATGATCCAGGTGGATCTTGGCAGCCATCCACCTTTACCACTTAATCAATTTTTTTGAGCTTGTGGTTTTGATAAACCATGATATTCACCCTTTTGATGGGGAATTTAACGTAATTCCATATCCATTTGTTAATTACACCCATCATATGTACATGCCTACAATGTTAATGCACTAGATCCAATTACAACTCCACAATTTAGCGCACTTAGGCTAGAGTAGTATTGGGATGGATGACCTCTTGGAAAGTCCTAGTGTTTTACATGCCCATGGAATTTTGTAAACTTAGACCAATTTATCTCACATGCATCATGGGAATTATTCTCCTCTCACTATCTCATATATAATCAAGGTGAAGGAAGTCCTTTGAGCATGAAATGGAGTGTGTTGTAATTCTTATTATGAATAAGCATAGTTGACATCTCCTTCTCTTCAAAGATAAGCTACCACCATTCTAGATAGTTTTTGTTCTACAATGTTCTACTATTTTATTCATTAATAGAAGTTGGGTTTCACTGCATTTCTATGTTCTCTATTATACTTTTGTTTGTATCTAATTCGTTCTCAACATAATCTGGATCAGTGGTATCATAACAGTATTCTCCCTGTTATTTTGTCGAGGCATGTCCCCGACAAGGTCAAGGTATAGAGAGTTGGGTCTTGAGATAGTTTCGCTTGGGGATGACCAATCTCACTAGCCTAAGAGACCTCCCATGGTGGAAGAAAAGATAGATGATAGAGCATGATATCCTTTCAATATGTTGCTCGAGGAATCCCTCACATGGCATCAGAATGAGATGATGGACAACTTCACTCAGATCCTTCGACAAGTACAGATGGTGGCTAAGTCATCTTTGACAAGTATCCATTTTGGAGGTGCAACACCCTTCAAGATACAAGTTAATTTTATATCCCTTTATTTGAAGGCCATATATATGCAAATGCTCTAGAGTAATGGTTGAATCTTATAGAAGGTTATTACTCTATCCAAAAAAACTCGGCGGTGAAAATATCACTTCCGTTCTCCTTAAAACCCTTCCCCATGTCAAATATTGGTGGGAAGCCTATTGGGAGAGGCACATTGTGGATGAATCTACCCCATTCAGGAGAGAAACCTTTTGGGTGGACTTTTTGGATTCCCTTAAGGAGGAGTTATACCTTGTTGGAAGATATGATGACCAACATATGAGATGCATGACTCTGCATTAGGAGAGAGACCAGATAGTGCCAGAGTATACCAACATATTCCATACCCTATGCTCAAAGTTGGGTATTCAATATTTCAAGAGACACCTAGTTCTAAAGTACTGTAGTGGGATACACAGGTACATTGAAATAGAGATGGTATTATTGGACATCTCCTCACTGGGTGTTGCTTATTGATATTCTATCAAAATAGAGAAGAAATATAAGCAATGAAATAAGGAGTTTGGGTCTGCAAATCCAAAACAACAGAAGTATGGTAAAGACAACTCATAGAACAACCAAACTCAATACTATTGATATTTTTATGCAACTATGAAAGATATTATTTTGTATTTGTATTGGTCAAACCTCGAGAAGGTTATTGTAATCTTATTG
>CBVK0100230974.1:0-10904 GCA_900067695.1 Picea abies | reverse complement strand
TTTTAAATTGTACTTGATACTGATTCACCCCCCTCTCAGTATCAACGGAAACTATGTTGAGGTCGAATTTTATGGGGGTTAATGATATCAAAAAGCAATGTTGAATCTTTTTTTTTCATCTGAGACTACTCATTAATAGTTGAATGAGAGCCAAGATACTGCCCCTCTCCTGGAAACTGGTGTTGATGTCGACAGGTGAGGAGGCACGACTGCAAGAAGCAAAGGGATTCTTGACATTGATTTGATCAAAATGGTATCAGGAATGGTATGGAGGAAAATATGAATGAAATGGTAACATGGGTGAAGTTTAGGCTATATGGGACTCAAGAAATTCCTTTGGTTGGGGGTATATTGGATGATGGAAGAAATCATAAAACACGATATGCTATCAAGGGGATGACCAAATATTGGTTAAACTGTGTTGAATGGATGAGACTGTAAAGGGATGTAGGATAGGTCAAAATACATAGATGTGGGACAAGGATGTATGTGATAGTCAGGAATTCGGCCATGGTAAGGGTAGTTTGTAGAGATGATGATGAATGTGGGATGCCCCAACCAAGGGCGACATGGGTTGTTGTGTGCCAAGGACAAAATTCCATCGACTACGATGGAAAAAACCTGCTATACTTGTTGAAATTTAAAAGGTACTTTATACAATTACTAAATGAATAAAGAAAATTGGTTTGATGATACACATACAGAAATGGGTGACCTAGTGAAGTATGGCTTGGCCTGCTTGGGGCACAAGTTTGTACGAGTTGACTGATGAAGGGTGCGGGGCCCATGGGTGGGTTTTTATAGCAGGGAGATGAATGGAGAATGTACTTTCATATGGGAAATTGATGTTGGATGAAATGGAGGGTTAATGATGATGCAAAGGTGCATCTAATGTAACCATAACAATATGATGTGGGATTCCATCGATGGCAAGCTAGCAAGATGATGAGAAGAAGTATGAATCTCATTCTATGAGGCGCAAGACTACTAGGACTCCCTATCCTAAGGGGAAAAGAGTAGCATGGGTGCCAATTTTCCAAAGGAAAAATATCCGTGGGAAAACTCATGTAGATGGGAATGCTACCAGATGGCAATACCAAAATGCAATGGAGGTGATGGTACCATAGAGATGGATCTGATGATCCTATGTGTGAATGTCATAGGGTGTGATTGGGATATGCAAATGTTTTCAAAGGGATTGATTTCATGCCAGTGTTGAACATATGCCTAAAGGGTCCATAGGATAACCAAGAATGAATGGATTGTGTATCTTCATAACAAGAACCTACATACACAAAAACCAAATACCCGACATGAAAAATACTTGATGAGAAAGAACATATGACAATTATTTCATAATAATGAAAATGAGTGTGCGTACCTATGCTTGGGGCTAGGAGGTGGCTCCCCGTGTTGTTGGAATAAAATATAGATCGAACGATACAAATGTGTAGATGGTAGAATTATGATCATTGTGCCACGAATGACGTGAAAAACGAAGATCCTGGGCTCCAGAATGGAGGGGTTGTGCGGATCTTTAGGTCACTGGGGACCCAATGGATCTCAAGGGTGCATCTCTCTATAGTGGAGAGAGATTTTCTAGGATAGATGTTCACATGGGAACAGGTGATGCATGTTTGTATGGTATCTCAGCTAAACCGTTGTGGGGTGATGCAGGGAGGATACTTTGCTTTTGGGTCCATATTAATTTTAGTTTCATCCTAGAAAGGGTGATCTTACTGCGACTATGAGTGATCTTGGACCCACCCATGGCACAGGAGGCACGAATACAAAGGTAGGTTCTCATATTGGCCTGACATGGTGGTGGGGAGGGTGGCTAGTATTTTACTGGGGGTTTTGAGAGGATTTGGCGACAGAATCCTCATATTATCTTAGAGTTCCCCTATGGGGGGATGGACTTTTGACATGATCTCAAGATGTGGTTTCCTCCTAGGGAGGTATGGGACCTATTGTCCCTTGGTTATGGAAGAGAGCGAAGATCAAGAAAGAAAAGGTGAAAAGCTAACTTCACAGAAGACACAATAACTGTCACTGGGTCGAACTGAGCAGACGAGAAAAAAATATGGAGTGAAGTACGAAAAAAATGAGTCATTGGATGAAAGGAGATCGGGGACGAAAAATAAGCAAGGAATAAGGATCGAGGACAACTCAACAAGTGGTAAAAATCCACCATTGGATGCTTTGGAGCACCGCATGAGAGGAAAGGAAAGACAGGTTGGCAAAGCTCGAAAAAAGTGGGTCAAGTTGACCTAGGGTTTAGACGCCTAGGGTTTTGGTATCTAGGGTTTTGGCACCTAGGTTTCAGCCTAGGGCTATCGGTGAATGATTGTAATGTATAAATAGAGGTCTAAAGGGCCTAGGTTGGGTTGGTAGGATATTGTTGATGATCTAGCTTGATAAGTTATAGATGCATGTTGTGTTGTTGTTGTACTAGATCCACTTGAGATTCCCCTAGTTGTAGACATATATGTTCTGTAACCCCCTCATAGATGCTTCAGGTGAGACTACATCTGCTTCACAGGTGTTGTCGAAAGGGAAAGTAGCTAGGGCTTGTTGGTGCGCTCTTGGAGCTGAACCCTGGGACTGACCCTGTGCCAACAAATGGTTCCATTGTCGGGACTAGAATCTTCTTGAAGGGAATGCCAAGGTGGTTTCCATCGAAGACAAAAACTCAAAAGTAGATAGAAGATCAAGAAAAGGACTCCGTTGAAGCCCAGAACAAGAACCCTAATATTATTTCAGAGGACTAGTTGGAGAAGTACATTTTTATGGATATACACGAGATATTCTTTGGAGGAATCCATCAGGAACTGTATGAGTGGCTAGCTAGATTAGCCAATACCCATTTTGAGATATGATCTAGACTTCCTGCGGTTTGGATATCGGAGTTGATAAAGAAGGTCAAGGAAGATGATAACACTGTATCACGAGCGGTAGATCACTGGTTCGATAGTACCATTGGAGGGTACATCACAGAGTTTGTTGTTGATAGAATAGAATCATATAGCCAAGCCAAGACATACTTTTTCAAAGGACCCAAAGGAAAATTTTTGCACTTTCTGAAGCTGAGAATAAAGATATTGTTGCATGAAAAGAACATCTTGAAGATACAATAGATTGGTTGGATTTGAAAAGATTAATGTTCAGGAATTCAAACAGCGACAACGAAAAGGACACGGAAGCTGGACATACACACAATGGAAGAGTATTCATAGGGGTTCACCTTGAGAACCTGTTTAAGCAAAGCTACAGGGAAGAGGGTTTCTATAGTGGAGAGGAAGCAAATATGATCGACGAAGAACACTCAGAACCCACTGAAACAGAGGAAGGATGAGTTGAAGAGCTTCGACAAAGAGAACCTGAAACCTCAGAAACCGTGTGGACCATCAAAGTAAGTATTGTTATACTTCATGTTGATTCAGTAGTAAGAAACCAAATTAATCCTAGTCACCAGAGCGTCCAAAGCACTGTCCATAGTCTCCCACCACATATTCAGTCAGGAACCCTAGGAAGATCTATGGCAGATGATATGAGGCTACCTATATTTAGGGGAGATAGATCTAAAGATCCTAATCATCATTGGTTTCTGTGCGAATCCATATGGAATATTAAAAATTTCACCGATGAAGTTCTTAAAAGGACACAGTTCAGCACTACCTTAAGGGATCGCGCACTGAGTTGGTACATGAAGCTTGTTCAAGGACTTTCGTGGCCTAATCCACTGGGCGAGATCAAGAATGTGTTGATTGCAGAGTTCAAGAAACCTAAGTCAGAATCTCAATGTATTACATAATTGAAGGAGATCAAGCAGAAAGTAGTCGAACCGGTATGGGAGTTCGATCAAAGATTCAAAACCTTAACAGGCCAATTAACTTTTCAGATCCCAGATGAACAGAATAAAGAATGGTTCATCGTTGCCCTGTTACCACACATTAGAGTTCCTCTGATGTAGCAGAAAATTGCTTCGCAGGCTGAGGCATTGGAGATTGGTATGAAACTTGAATCAGCCCCTATTGGAGAATATAGCTCAAGTATGAGCCAGATCTTGAGCCAGCTAACTAGTTTGTCTCTACATGTCAAGGATATGAAGAAGGACAAGGGGAATGAAAAATGAGACGATATATGGTGTGTAATATGTATATCATAATGCCATGATAAGAAACACTATCCTCTATTCCATGAATATTTAGCCTCAGGATCACTGAGCCCCTTGAAGCAAGTCAACATGTCCTGGTGTGAAATATGCAGAAATAGGCACCGCACAGGTGACTGTTATTACATGCAGAAGTATGTCCAAACACCTACAAATTTATATTGTACATTCTGTAATTTTGTAGGACATGATGATAGATATTGTAGGGCTTATGACCTCATGCATGAAAGGTCAAGAGATATATATAAGATCCAAGGTGAAGTACATCAAGAGGGAAATGCTACACAGTATAACTCTACTAGGAGAGGAAACTTCAATCCTCGCAGTGGATTCGGAGGAGGAGGAATGAGTCGAGGCCAAGGACAGATCATCTGTTACAACTGTGCACAACCAGGAAACCTTGCAAGGGATTTTTAGAACCCTTGTACCACTTGTAGCTACTGCAGCTCATTTGACCATGTTATAGAATAATGTCTTGTGTTGCTTGCTAAGCTTCAGGAAAAATGAGGACCTCAGCAGAACCCACAAGTGCAACTGATATATGTTGAACCTCGCAGAGGAGACCTTGGAGTTGTTGTCATAACTAGAGGAGGCATTTCTAAAGGAGAGGATAGAATGACTCAAGGAAAGCTTGCAGAAGACTCAAGTATTAGGAAGGCCACAGAGAAGACCCAAGCCTTTAATGCAAAGAAAGAAAGACAAATCTTTGAGGAAGCAAGACAATAATTCAAAGAAGATCAAGGTTCCTCATCAAAAACACAGCCAAAAATAATAGAGTATGGAATGCCTCATGCATTTGATCATTTTTCTTCGCCAAGAGAAGGAAAAGAGGTAAGCAAGCTCATGGACTTTTTATACACTTGTATTAAGTTAATTCATTACGAGAACGTTGTGCAAGATCTACAAAACTTAATCAGATAGTATGAACTAGGAAAGATAGACCCCTTACTGAATAGGGAAGTACACCAAATTGGTAAGAAGAGAAGGACAAATAAGGAATTACACTTGAATGCTCAAATAGGAGAGTATGAGATATACTATGTAGTCCTCGACTTAGGGTCGGAGGTCAATGTCATGACAAAGAAAACTTGGGCACAGATGGGAAAACTGAAGTTGATCTACTCCCCTATCAGGCTTAGGATGGCTAATCAATAAGTTGTCAGCCCATTTGGACGATTGGAGCATGTCCCTATGGACATCGACAGGGTAAGAACATTTGCAGATTTTGAGTTAATTGAAATAGTTGACAATATTTTTCCTTACCCTGCACTATTAGGAATTGATTGGGCCTTTGATAACTCTACTATTGTTGACTTAAAGAAGAGACGCATGACTTTTGAAAAGGATGGCCTTAGGGTCATCACACCTTTAGATTTATACAAAGGTCAATGATATACAGAGCCCATCAAAGAATAAGACTATGCATATGCACTAGAAAACATATACAAACTGACATCCAGACAGCAGGATTACATCAACCCTACAGCCGATGGGAATTTGAGCTGGTGAAGTGACAACGTGTGTTCATCAGATTTAGAAGAAGCACTAGAAAATAGACAGAACTAGATGTACAAAGTATCCACTAGAAGATGTGCTAGATTAACTAGAGAAGTTTGTTGGATCGGCACAACAGTAAGTAACTTAGCCACCTTTGATGGTCTGAACCCTTTAGAATCCTTCCTATCAGATTTTGAAGCAAATGTACCAACACAAAAGAGGTTGTTGGCAATGGATGAGGCCCTAAAATCGACACCAACAAGATGGTGGGGGACACACAAAAGTAATATTACAGACTGGGCACAATGTTGAACCTTGATGACAGCACGGTTCTCGGCACAAGCAGTCAGTTGTGAAGTAAGGTATACTAGTCAAAGTTTCCCAAAGGACCATGTGCAAAGATGCGAAGAGGCCTGGAGCGACATCCCTTGAGAACAATGGGTGCACAGATTCATTAACACATTGGATATGACCCCTATCAACTGGTACCTTCAAGAAGAACTGCGCCTCATCACTGCAGACTGGGAAGGTGTGATTCAGAATTTTGTAACCACCTTTTTATTTGAAAGTGAATATCCTTCAGTAGACCAAGAATTACAGATTGTGAGAAAGAAGGTATTCGAGGAGGCATCTAGCCTCTCTATGGAACAAGAAGAGGATGAATGGACTGCGCTTCTCCAAAAATTACAGAAATGCTACCACATCAATGCTGACGATGATGACCCCAGGAAGGTAAACATCACTGAAACAGAAGGTCAAAGAGATGTGGAAGGACCAGGAGTAGAGCTACCATTTATTGGTCAGCCAATCAGGATTAAAAAATTCAATATTGGGATGGAGGAGACACCAAATCTTGCCAATGTCAGAGATTATTGGTATGTTGCTACCATTGACAAGATTATAGAGTTGATGCACGAATATCAGAACTTGTTTCTGACCAAGTTCACTGATATGAAAGGTATCAAAGGTCCTATGGGAGAGATGAGGATACCTTTGAAACCAGGTGTGAAGCCAGCCAATCAAAGACCCTACAAATTTAACCCGAAATATAAGGAAAAAGTGAAGATTGAGCTCGACAAAATGCTAGAAGCATGGATTATAGAACCTGTCGAAGAGTCAGAGTGGATTAGCCCTATTGTGGTACAATACAAGAAGATAGGAGAAATCAAGATCTGCATAGATCTCAGGAAGTTGAATGATGCTTGTTTGCATGACCCTTTCCCTACACCATTCACTAACGAAGTATTAGATAATGTGGGAGGTCGGGAGGTATATTCTTTTACAGATGGATTTTTAGGATACCATCAGATCCGGATTGCCAAGGAGGACCACCACAAGACCACGTTTGCCACAGAATGGGGATCCTACCAATATATAGTGATGCCATTTGGACTGAAGAATTCCCTAGCCATCTTTTACAGGGTGGTGGTAGAAGCCTTCAAAGAGTTCTTACATAAATTTTTAGAAGCTTATTTTGATGACTGGAGTGTGTTTAGTGTGTTGAAAAAACATATTGAATGTCTAAGGCTAATGTTGGATAAATGCAGGCAGTGTCAAATTTCTTTAAATCTGAAGAAGTGCATCTTCTTCTCACCATTTGGAGTACTATTAGGACATATTGTATGCAAGCAGGGATTGTTGGTTGACCCATCAAAAAATGCAATTATAGTTTATTTGTCGCCTCCTACTTCAGTTAAACAAATGCGCACTGCGCTGGGACATACTGGCTATTACAGGAAATTCATCAAAGGATATGCACAGATTATAGCACCTATGGAGAAGTTGTTGAAGAAATATTTTCAGTTTAGCTGGACAGAAGAATGTCAGATGAGCTTCGACACACTGAAACAAAAGATGGTTACTGCGCCTATTCTGGTTTTTCCAGATTGGAGCAAAGAGTTTCATGTACACATCGATGTGTCTTCTATTGCATTAGGAGTAGTATTGGCACAACTTGGAGAAGGGGATATCGACCATCCATTATCTTTTGCTAGCAGGAAGCTATCTATAGCTGAAATTAATTATACCACCACCGAAAGAGAAGGACTAGCCATGGCGTATGCACTGCAAAAATTCTATCACTACTTGTTGGGAGGACACTTTAAAATGTTTACAGATCACTCTGCGCTGAAGTACCTAGTCAACAAGCCAGTGTTGGGGGGACGAATATGCAGATGGCTTCTGTTGTTCCAAGAATATGATTTTTAGATCATAGTTAAGCCAGGAAGAATGAACAAGGGCCCTGACCACTTGTCGAGGTTGGAACATGGCGAAGAACCCACCAGTTTGGAGGATACACTATCGGATGCACAGCTGCTCGCCATTAGAAATATTGATGAAAACTTCGCAAACATAGTCCATTTCCTATCAACAGGAATGGCACCTAGTGAGTACACAATTCCCCAGAAGAAATAGTTAGTGGTGTGCGTTGCATACTTTTCAATTATAGCCGGTTAGCTATACAAAATGGGACCCAATGAGATATTAAGGAGGTGTTTTATTGAGACAGAGTGCCCATTGATCCTCGCAGATGCTCATGAAGGCATCACAGGAGGACATTACACAAGGAGAGAAACTGCGCAAAAAGTTCTGAGAGCTGACCTTTGGTGGCCTACCTTACACAGAGATGTTAAAGATTATGCCAGAGCCTGTGATGTATGCCATAGAGTTGGAAAACCATATTGAAGATATGAAATGCCATTAGCACCACAGATGACCCTACAAGCATTTGAAAAGTGGGTCATTGACTTTTTGGGACCTGTAAACCCACCAGGGAAGTGCACTGGAGCAAGGTACATAATTACTGCGACAGAATACCTGACTAGATGGGTTGAAGCCAGAGCAGTTAAGGATTGTAGTGCAACCACAGTTGTGCGTTTTATATTTGATGACATAATAACTAGGTTTGGATGCCCAAAGATCCTTATGAGTGATCAAGGCACACACTTCATCAATAAGACAGTTGAATCCCTGACTGAAGAATTTGCAGCCCACCATTAGAAGAGTACACCTTACCATCCACAAGAAAATGGAACATTTGAAGCATTCAACAAGATCTTGGAGACAACATTAACGAAGATATGCAATGTGAACAGAGATGATTGGGATTTAAGAGTACCTGCAGTACTATGGGCCTATAGAACCACTTGCAAGAAATTAACACTGAAGACCCCTTTTAAATTGGTTTATGGTCTTCAAGATGTTGTTCCAATGGAGTATTTAGTACCAAGCCTGAGAATTGTTTCTTTTACACACATGCATGATACTGCAGCAGTTCAAGAGAGGCTTGCATAGTTGGTTGAACTGGAAGAAGACAAATTTATTGCAGGATTCTAGCAGCAGGTTCAGAAGGAAAGAGAGAAGGCTTATCATGACAGGCACATCAAAAAGAAGGCATTCAAGCAAGGTGACTTAGTACTGGTGTACAACAGTAAGTTCCTGAAACATCCTGGGAAGTTCAAAACACATTGGCTCAGACCGTATGAGATTGTTTATGTTACCTAAGGGGGAGTTGCGCAACTGAAAACATTGAAGAGAGAATGGAAGAAGGGATTAGTAAATGGGAGTCGGTTGAAGTTGTACTACGACAACCAGCTACCTCGCACATCTCAGTAAGAGCAAGAAGAAAAGGTTCTAGGTACCAGGTGCAGTTGAAACTGGGTACCAGACAAAGAAAAGACAATTTGCACAAGGATGAGATGGAGGCATAGAGAAGAAAGAAAAGGCTGCCCTGCACAATCCAAAGTCGAACCAAAACAGAGACCTCAAATCTGAAGTGCCTCGGGACGAGTCACAAGTGAGTGTTGGGGGCTTGTTGGCTCTTGGTTATGGAAGAGAGCAAAGATCAAGAAAGAAAAGGTGAAAAGAGAAATTTGTGGAAGACACAATAACTGTCACTGGGTCGAAGCGAGCAGATGAGCAGAAAATATGGAGCGAAGTACAAAAAAAGTGAGTCGTTGGATGAAAGGAGATCGAGGACGACAGATAAGAAAGGAAGAAGGATCGAGGACAACTTAGAAAGTAGGAAAAAGCCACCATTGGATGCTTTGGAGCACCGTACGAGAGGAAAGGAAAGGCAGGCTGACGAAGCCCGAAAAAAGTGGGTCAAGTTGACCTAGGGTTTAGATGCCTAGGGTTTTGGTATCTAGGTTTTTGGCACCTAGGTTTCGGCCTAGGGTTGTTAGTGAATGATTGTAATGTATAAATAGAGGTCTAAAGGACCTAGGTTGGGTTGGTACTTTGGGTTTGTAGGATATTTTTTTCGATCTATCTTGATAAGTGATAGATGCATGTTGTGTTGTTGTTGTACTAGATCCACTTGATATTCCCCTGGTTGTAGACATCTCTGTCCTACAACCACCTCATAGTTGCTTCGGGTGAGACTGCATATACTTCGCAGGTGTTGCCGAAAGGGCCAGTAGCTAGGGCTTGTTGGTGCGCTCTTGGAGTTGAACCCTGGGTCGGCCCCTATGCCAACAAGACCACCAAGATATGTGTGAATTTTGATGTCATTTTGGTTTTAGCTTGATTTATGCATTGTTATTAGTACACAAAAGACTGATGGGCCTTGTATGTTGTTTGTAGATGTGGGACGTTGTGTTCGAGAGGTCGATTTTGCTCGAGCATAACTGTAGGATGTGCAAGAGGAGGTGGGTATGGCAAGGATACGTCACAAGTATGATGATCTCAGTTTTTTTCTTGTTTATGCCCTAGTTAGAGATGAGATGGTTTCCCTCGTTCGTGATATGGATGAGTTGCAACAATTGTTGGAGGCAGTGTTAGAGGGGGTGCCTGAGGATTGATGGCCCCATATTCAAGATCATAGGATCCCGAAGTAGTGAGTTGGGGGACGACATGAGTGGGGATCCTTAGTGTGACGTGTTGCAGTTGTTGGTGTCGTGGCGTTGGGGAAATTTCCCTCAAGGGTAGTGATCCCAGTTGGAGAGGAGGGGTGCCCCCAGGGGTAGTGCCCCCAGCTAGTAGGGGTCCACCAGTAGACCATTTAGTGGGGGAATTTTTAGAGTTAGGGGCACCGTAGGTGATAGACTATATTGTATGGGCGTGACCCACATTTTTTGTATAGTATACGTATAAGAATTGAGGCTCCCATTTTGTATATTTTCAGCACAACTGTTGAGACTAGACTCCAGTGGTGGGTCAGGAGATGATGTATATTTTTCATGAATATGTGTGTGTGTGTGTGTGTGTGTGTGTGTGTGTGTGTGTGTGTGTG
>CBVK0100230973.1:0-10003 GCA_900067695.1 Picea abies | reverse complement strand
GGGATTATTAAGTAAAAATTTATTAGGTAATTAATTTTTCTAACATGTTATTAACTAAACAAAGATTGGTATAATGATATTAATTAATTAATTGTTATAATTTTGAGTAATTAATTAATTAATTAATTACCTATTACATTCAATGACGGGTATTAAATTTAAGAGGGTTAATAAATTTAATTGTTAATTAAAGGATTACGTATACGGAGGGGATAAGAAGCATTAAATGTAAGGATAAGAAATATTAATAATCAGATAAGACATTAACTAAAAGGATAAGACAATGAATGTAGGGATAAGGAAATAAATGAGGAGGAAAGGTTCGGTGAAGGGGGATTATTTTTCAGGGTTCTCTTGGATTTGTTGGTTCAGAGAGTTTGAGTTCTGTAGTCGGGAAGGATCAGGACGAGGGGCACCAGTTTGTTGGGGGTATTGGGCACGGGGGCCAGGATATCCATATGGTATCCTGGAGCTAGGAAGTCGGACAGGCTGCTCCTAGCTGGTAGGGAGGAAACACGGTTTAGGCAGAGTTGGTCAGTGGCATAAAGCTGGGCAAGGCAGCAGCAGGAATGTCAACAAGACAAGCGGAAGCAGCAGGAAGGCCAACAAGACAAGCGGAAGGTTAGCATCAGACCAAGGTATTTTAATTTACGTATTTGTTTTATGCATTTAAGGAATATGAAGTGCTATAAGGTTGTTCGTAAGCTATTATGTTCAGTTCAATAAATTTTATATATGTTGATTATGAAGTAAAATAAATGTTAAGTTAGCATTCCTTAAAATAAATTCTTTTGGGTTTTATAAGGATTTGTGGAGCCGAACCCTACACATGGTATTAGAGCCCTGGTTCAAAATCTGGAACCAAGGGCCTACCTACCTACCTACCCACCTACCCGATTTAGAAATGGAATTGTACCCACCCAGAAATTAGATAAAATAAGATAAATCTGGGCCCGAGGGCCAAGTTCCAGCTCCAAGTCCCAGTGCCACCTCCACCTAACCTATAAGCCAAGTATACATTGATTTTAAGTATATATATTCATGAATAGGACGTATTAATGTTAGAATTTTAACCGCTTCTTAGTATTATTTTTATAAGAAATTGTTAAACTATAAACCAGACACTTTAATCACTTTTCCATTTTTGTAAAATTCATTATAATTGCCCATAAAAATAAATAAATATATAAATAGATTTTTTTCAAAACTCCTTTTTGCATTCGTCTATTCTTATTCATACAAACTCCTGTACCTGTATCAACAACAAATGGTCAAACTTTGCAGTTAAGTCGGGAAACTAGAATTGGAATTATGCTAGACAATTTACATATAAATCTTCAAAAATTAAACAAAAACATTAAAAAAAAAATGAGAGTATGTTGGACACAATTTATACATAAATTTCCAAAAAATTAAACAAAAACATTTCAAATATAGCTACACCATCTTTAGGACCTCATACTAAGAGGATCAATCTAAATTTGTAAACAGATGTTGTCCAGATGGAAAATTCGCAAGTGCCCAGAAATTGGTCATTAAATTATCTGTTGAAGATGATTGAATTGTCATTGCCGTAATTTCCTGTAACTTCTAATTTCCCCCGTTTTATGTATCAAATATTCTAATTTCCTGTACGTTGATGTCATGTGACTTCGATTGATTTCTTCTAGAGTTGGGAAATCATTAACTTTGCTTCCCATGCCTCAGTGTGAGCCGAAAAAAAAAAAATTAGATGGGCGGCTAACTTAATTTAGGCGACAAAGGATATAACAGTGTAAAACAGATATTTATGGCGAATTTAACCTGAACAGATTTTAGAGTTGAACCCTGCAAACGCATCTATTTTCTCGATCCTTTCTCGGCCCTCAATAAGTCACCTGTGAATTTCACATTCAAAGTTAGGGAGGCTTCTGAGGATCCTTCCTCCATTACTTTTAAAAAATATATATATAATATAATAAAAAAATAGTTGGGTACTGTATAGTACCGCCTTCATCATCTTTCTTCTCCACTTGCCACGAGTCAAAATTGCGACTTCTCTTACAATGCCTACATTAACAACCAAGAGACTAGCGAGGAACAGTGAACCTGAATTTAAAGTTGAACCCTGCAAACGCATTTAACCTAAACAGTGAATTTAACCTGAGCATAATTTAAAGTTGAACCTAGCAAACACTAACATAGATATGTTATGCCAACCATAGTGATTTCAAACGTAATCAGTAACAACAAACTGGAAACCTACCTTGCAATCTAGAACCTTCACACAGTTTGACGAAACAAATATATATATATATATATATATATATATTCAGGCTTTAAATCTGTGTGAACGCATTGCAATCTGGAACCTTCACACAGTCTGACGAAACAAAAATATATATATATTTTCAGGCTTTAAATCCGTGTGAACACGTTGCAATCTGGAACCTTCACACAGTCTGACGAAACAAAAAAGTATATTTTCAGGCTTTAAATCTGTGTGAATGCGTTTCAATTCATGCATATCTGCCACAGTTCATTGGAAATATTAGGAGAAGATAATATAACAAATATCTATCAGCTATCAATCCACTAGCCACACTACATATCCAAACTAACACCTATACACAATACACAACACAAAGCCAGCGCACAAGCGCCAAGATCAAATGCTTAGCCTCATATTTGGTTAATTATTTCAAAACCCAAGTGGTGAAAAACATGCCAGACTCACATGGAAGCAAATTTCAATTTCCAGTCACATTGTCAGTGGTCATAGTCATCGATAGCCAGTGCTCGATCCAGGAAGCTGAGTAGATCCAGTCATTTTCGGTCATTACCAGCCTGTCGATAGCCAGTGCTCAGAGCCTGTGGTCGTCGCGATAAGGAAAGGAGGTGATATTTGAAAGGAAGGAGCCCACGGGTTTATTCTTGCACCACACAGCCCGAACGCAGCGCCCAGCCATGGCTGAGGAGCTGCACAAACACAAAACAAAATTTCTTTTTTATCAAAAAAAAATAATTAATAAAACCCAAAAAAAAACCCCAATAGCCAACGCACCAGCACTTAGCCAAGCACCTGCCATATAATACAAATCCTAGTGCCAAATGCTAAGCTGTCGAGGAGGAGAATCCCACGAGGAATTCTTTGTGCATACTGCATATGAAACAAAACAATAAACAATCCAGCGTCGAACGTGAATCCCACGAGGAACTACGGAGCGCACAACAACCAGAGGAACAAGAGAGCTCACTCGCCTCCAAGCCAAATGCAAAACATAATACAAAGAATCCATCGCCCAAGCACCAGTGCTCAGAGACGGGCATTTAGCCTGCTGAGAGGGACAGAGAAAAGTGGAGAGGTGGCAGAGGAAGGACGCGTTTAGGGTTTGGAGAGACAGGTGTAGGATTATTTTGGAGGAAGCGGGCACGTTGGCTTCATGCGTTCCCGATTTGATTTTTTTTTATTTATTTTATTTTATTTTATATTTTATATTTTATTATTATTTATTTAAATTAACTTTTTAAATTATTACTAAATTTAAATTTCAATGGTTTAAATCGTTAATTTTTTTTTAATTATTAACAAAAATAATAATAATAATATAATATACGTACATATATTTAAATATATGCAGCAAATTAAAACTAAGTATATTAATTAATTAAAAGTAATTATGATTAAGTAATTAAATTAAAATGTTAGAGAGTCCATGGGTTTTGAACCCAAGACCCCCCACCAAGCGAAGCGCCTTAAGAAGAACACTAACGCCAACACGCCCTCATAAGTCTTTACAAATAAATTCTTATACTTAATTAGATTAATGGTAACACGGTAGGGATTAGAGTGGTATTATTATTAGGAAGATACAGTATGAAGATTAAGACTAACTGGCTTATTACCTAACCTATTAACCCGGAGCCAGCTAACCGAGTTGAATCATAATTAGTGAATGCACTGGAAATCAAGGTAAAGGCTTATTTAGCGTTGTTGATCTTTGTATCCCAAGTATAAACTCCAATTGTCCAAGCGTCAGGTTCATGAGACTGTACACACAACTCATTGAGCCAAGCACCAAGTCCCCCCACTCCATTCCACTAGTCAAGTCAACGCTAAATCTCAAGGCAACATTCGAAAACGCCAACACTACGTGCCAAGGAAAAGCTCTCGAGTCAAGCATCGAAGGATATTTAGCTGTAAGCGAAAAGTTAAAAGGACTTAGACTAGGACAAGCGGGAAGGAGGCGGCATATGCACTAGGAGAGTAAGTATAGGAATTGGCGAGTATGGCGCAAGGCTAGCGTAGCTACAGGGCAAGGGAACCAATAGTTTTTTTTATAGGGGCGAAGAAATAAAGCTTAGACACTTAATCCTAATCCTAACCTAGCCAGTCCCCTAAAGGAGTAATGTCTATTTACAGACAAGTAAAGAAAACTTACGCCTAACCCTGTTTCTAGTTTGAGTAGCACCAATTTGAAACGTCCTTGAACTCACCCTGACAACTTTGGTTGATGCAGGTTAAAGCATATAGGATGGTCAGGACTTGAGGGAGTCGAGGCAGGGGAGCGTCATCGCAAGCACCGCCAACACCACCAGCGCCACCACCACCATCGCTCGAACTAGCTCTCATACTGCGCTCGTTGGAAGCCATTAATGAGAGTTTAAAGGGGTGACAACCAGCAGGGACTGAAGTGGAACCCCCACCGTCTGGAATGGGTAATCCAGAAGCGTCAAGGGATTTAGGGGGAGGACCTCCACCCGAAGACATCACATGAGAATTGCAGAAGATCAAACTTCCATATTTTGCCGGGGGTCACGCCAGTGAACGCGCGGAAGCATGGTTGGAAGACATGACAAGGCGTTTTGCCTTAAGGGACTATGCATCCAACTCAAAGGAAAAGATCGCAATTTTTCAGTTAAGAGACAGCGCCTTGAACTGGTGGGGCAACCTGGAAAGACAACTGCACCTTACCCCAGACACAGTATCTTGGGAAATTTTCGAGGAGAGGTTCCGAAGGAAATATCTACCAGCATACTACGAGGAACAACAGGTAGGGGCATTTCATGCCTTAGTACAGGGAAATAGAACTATAGAAGAATATGAGATCATATTTATGGAACTGGTCAAATATGTTTCGTATATGGATAATGACCAATGACAGGCAGAGCGCTTCGTCTATGGATTGAACCCTAAGATAAGAGCTATGGTGCGGATGTGGAAACTGTCTTCAGTAGCGGAAGCGGTGGAAAATGCTCTTTATGCGGAGGAACACATGAACTTAACCGGGGGTACAAGACCGACATTTCTGCATCGTCCTGGATTCGTAGGGAAGGCCCCAAGGACATTTCCTAGGGGAGGGGGCTCAAGGCCACCGCCATATGGTAACAGAGTCATGCCAAGGACAGTAGCTGTAGGGATTTCAATGGCAGCGAGTGCAGCATCTCGTTCATCGCCAACAACGCAGACATGTCCACGACCATCTCAGGGAATAGCGAGTAGGGGCAGGGGTTCCAGGGGAAGGAACTCATTTCAGAGACAGTCACATAACAGTGCATAGGTTCAATCTCGTGTTACCTGTTGGGGGTGAGGAGGACCCCATTACTAGCGTGACTGCCCAGAGTTACAATCTAGGTTTGTGCATAGAGAAGGAAAGGCACCGATGGGGAGATCAAGTAGCAGCCACCAGATTTACACAGCGGTTAACAATTGCCAAGCCAAACATCAATCCACAGTGGTGGAGTCATCAGGTATGCTAAATCATATCAACGTTAAGATTTTATTTGATTCTAGTGCGACAGATTGTTTCATTTCACCGTCTGCATTAGAAAAGAGTGGGTTGGCAGCCTACAAGCACGATGACTTTAAACAAGTCAAGATGGCTTCAGGGGAAAAACAAGCGGTAGGACCTAGTGTTGATAATTGTATATTAGACCTGGGAGTGTGTACTACCAGGTTGAAGGTATACGTCACTGCTCTCGGGGCATATGACCTAATCATTGGAATGGATTGGTTAGCAGCTCACCAAGCTTTGGTAGATTGTTTCGTAAAGAGGGTGCTTTGTGTCGACGATGAAGGAAGACCAGTAGAGATCCAGGGTGTACAGAGAAAAGTGTCGTTACTCTTTATATCAACTATGAAGGTTAAGCGATGCTTGAGGCAAGGGTGTCGACTTTATGTAGTGGAAGCAGTGAATGGAAGGAAGGGACCCTCATTGGATCAGTACCCGGTATTGTCAGAATTTAAGGATGTTTTTCCGAACGAGTTACCAGGATTACCTCTTGAGAGGGAGCTTGATTTTTCTATTGAGCTAAAACCTGGTGCATAACCAATCTCCAAGACTCCATATCGGATGACAGCACCGGAACTTTGTGAATTGCAAATGCAGTTGAAAGAGTTACTAGACTTAGGGCTAATAAGGCCTAGTGTCTCACCTTGGGGCGCACTAGTAATTTTTGTAAAGAAGAAGGATGGATCCTTACGACTGTGTATAGACTACAGGGACTTGAACCGTGCTACAGTGAAAAATAGGTACCCGATGCCGCGAATAGATGACATTTTTGATCAGATGAAAGGAGCAGCGGTATTCTCAAAGATCGATTTGCGATCAGGGTATCATCAGTTAAGGATTAAGGAAGGTGATATCCCAAAAAATACCTTTTGAACTCGGTTTGGACATTACGAGTTTGTTTTAGTACCTTTCAGATTGACCAATGCGCCAGCAGTATTCATGAGCCTCATGAACGGCGTATTCCGGAAGTACTTAGATCGTTTTGTACAAGTCTTTCTAGATGACATCCTCATCTATTCCAAGAATGAAAGAGAACATGAGGAACACCTACAAGTAGTGTTGTCATGCCTTAGAGAGAACAAATTATATGGGAAGTTGTCAAAGTGTTCCTTCTTCCAGAAAGAGATCCACTATTTAGGTCATGTCATTTATGGCGAAGGAATCTCTGTGGACCCAGAAAAGGTAAAGGCCATTATGGAGTGGCCAGTGCCGAAAAATGCCCATGAGGTGAGAAGCTTCATGGGGCTAGCAGGTTATTATTGGAGATTTGTGGAGGGATTCTCCAAAATAGCAAAACCCATCACCACCTTGCAGCGCAAGGGGGTCAGGTATGAATGGACAGAAGAGTGTGATAGTGCATTCATTGAGCTTAAGAGGTTACTAACTAGTGCGTCAATTCTACGAGTGTCGGATATGGAAAAGGACTTCACAGTATGCACGGATGCCTCGAAGCAAGGGTTGGGGGCCGTTCTAATGCAGGATAGAGGAGTGATAGCTTATGCGTCAAGGAAGTTGAAGAAACATGAAGAGCTATACGCGACTCATGATTTAGATTTGGCAGCTGTAATGCTAGCTCTGAAAATTTGGAGGCACTATCTTGTGGGGTGAAACTTTGAGCTCAAAATGGACCATCAAAGTTTAAAACATCTCTTCACTCAAAGAGATCTGAATGCCAGGAAAAGGCGATGGAGTGAGCTTATGAGTGAGTACGATTTTGGTATTTTGTACATCAAGGGAAAGGAAAATGTGGTCGCATATGCATTGAGTAGGAGACCACGTATCTTCTCCTTGGTAACCTTAAAGGTCAATCTGAGGGAACATGTGTTGACACAACTCCAATGAGACAGTTGGTATTTAAAGGTTACTTCAAAGCTCCAGAGCAAGAGGCAGTTAGATCCAAAGTATGAAGGATATGGTCTGGAAACAGACGGACTGTTAAGATATCGAGGAAGGATGTACATCCCTGAGAATGGGGATATTTGAAGCATCATACTGAAGGAAGCCCATAGAGAACTTTATTGTGCACATCCGGGTGTGAAGAAGATGTACGCAGATATAAGGAAACTCTTCTTCTGGGTAGGAATGAAGCGCGATGTAGTCCATTTCATCGCCAAGTGCCTAGAATGTCAACAAGTGAAAGCTGACCACCATCACCCGGTAGACCTCCTACAACCACATGATGTTCCTATGTCCAAATGGGAAGTCATTTCTATGGATTTTGTTGTAGGGTTGCTGCTCACATCTCATAGACACAATGCCATTCTTGTGATAGTAGATAAAGTGCTCATTTTATTCCGGTTAGAGACACTTACAATGTCACTGATGTGGCATGTGTGTTTGTAAATGAGGTTATCTATTTGCACGGGATACCTAAGAAGATCATTTCAGATAGGGACTCCATATTCACTTCTAGGTTTTGGACAAGTCTGCAGTCAGCGTTGGGGACTCAATTGAACTTAAGCATAGCTTATCATCCTGAAACATATGGGAAAACTGAGAGAGTAAATCAAGTCATGGAAGACATGCTTAGGATGTATGTAATGGATAGTCAAACCCAATGGTAGAAGTACCTACCTTTGGTAGAGTTTTCCTACAATAACAGTTTTCATAGCTCCATTGGAATGCCACCCTACGAAGCTTTGTATGGGAGGCCATGCAGAATACCATTAAGTTGGGATAGACTAGAAGACCGAGTAACAGTTGGGTCAGAATTGATTCAATAAATGGAGGAACAGGTGATTCATATTAGGCAAAGACTAAAGGAAGCACAGGATAGGCAGAAAAGTTATGCGGATGAACACAGGATCGACCAAAGTTATGAAGTGGGAGACCAAGTTTTCATTTGTATCAGGCCTAATAAGAGTACCATACGGTTCGGGAAGGGGACAAAGTTGTCACCTCGATTTATAGGACCATTCAGAATCCAAGAGAAAATTGGACCCGTTGCCTATCGTCTCGTACTGCCACCCCACTTGCATAAAACTCATAATGTATTTCATGTATCTGTTTTACGTCATTATGTTGATGATGAATCACATAAACTAAATTGGAAGGAATTGCAGGTATTGGACGTGGGAACCCTCACGGTAGAACCATTACGCATATTGGACCGTAGAGTCCAACAGCTCAGGAATCGTCTGGTAGACCAAGTTAAGGTCCAGTGGGACAAGTATAGTCCAGGATCTGCTACTTGGGAAGATGCCGAGACACTACGACGAGACTATCCCTCACCTTTTTGACCACCTCGAGAATATGTTTCTCGAAGGTTGGATGTATGCAACACCACCTTTTGACTTAGACAGCCAGGATTACCTGAGGCCTATATACTTTATTTTCTAGTCACAATGAAACTATTAAGTGATACACTTAAACTTTAAATGTATGAACTTTTATGAATGATTACATGTTATTGATGATGATGTATGTAATGCGATCTATTATGTGAATGTAAATTTTACGAATGTTTTAATGTTATTGATGATGATGTATATGATGCGACATATTGTGAGAATGTGAATTTAATGAATGTTTAAATGCTATTAGGATGATGTTGGATATGATGCAATCTATTTTGGGTAAATGATAATCTTAAGAATGGGTGTCGAAATTGAATTATGGGATATTATGAGATCTATTTCTAACTGGAAAACTTTAATGTTAATTTATCGGTACAGGGATACCAAATTAAAATGATGATAGTATGCAATTACATTATGATAATGCATAGAAATGTATGAGTTTGTGTTACAGACTAATCTGCAGGTTATGGACTATGAAATAGCCTAGGGATAAAGATGATGAAAGTGGATATCATGACCACTAGCCGAGAAACATTATGGTATGAATATTGTATGAGAAATTATATTGGTTTGGATGCACTGCTATGATATGTGGACCAATGCAGGATTTCAGGTGATGACACTGCCCAAAACCGAATAAACGATGACAAAACCCCCAGCAACACGGTGCCACTGTATATTCCATTGTAGGGTGTGGACCCTAGTTATGATTAGGAGGGGTGGAGACATTTCCCACCGTATATCCTCCGAAACTTGAAGTCATGGGAGGACGGTGTTAGTTCACGCTCCCCAAGACGTGTGATGATGACTGTCAGATGCCTGCTAGGGAAGCTTGGTCAAGATAGCGATGCTTCCACTTACAGGTTCTATTTGGAGTTAGGTCAATATAGTTGACGCTCCTAGATAGTCTAGTAGAGGAAGGATAGGAATGGA